>VWZI01020609.1:115769-145158 GCA_013396835.1 Psilopogon haemacephalus | reverse complement strand
AGCATTAGGAATTCTCCAGTCCCCCTCAGGAGCTCTAATCGTATCACTAGCAGCTAAAATAAAGACTGGGTTTGGCTGAGCACTTCTTAATCCCTCGAAATGAATTTGCAGCACACATCTGCCACAGCAGGATACTACCATTCCCCTACAGAAAATCGGTGNATATGTGTATATATATATGTATATATATAAAGCATTCATGCACAAACAGCTCATTCTGCCCTGGTTATTTTCCCCTGTCGTAGGGCTGAGTATTTTTAGCCCTCATGTGATCCTCCAGTATTTTCCAGCTCTGCTTTAGTCATCCTGCTCTCACTGAATATTTCAAGCTAAAACCTCCAGCAGCCTTCGGCTCTAAGAACCTCTCCCATCTTTAGCTCACATGTAAATAATTAATTTTCTCAAGCTGCCTGTTTTTACCCGGGTGTCTTTTGACACCCCCACGCCCGTGGAGGATGGATTTGCTCTGCCACGCAAGGAATACTTACATAAGACCCTAAGCTCAAATCCTGACAACCTGCTCACCCTTTTCAATTTGATCAGATGGAGCTCTCCTCGCTGCTGTTTTCCAGAGGGAGCAGCAGAATTGGCACAAACAACAATGCTCTAATATTTTAATCCCCTACCACAATTTTAACTCTCCATCTGCGGGGATGTTGGCCGCCGCGTTAGGGAGGAGCAGAGGCTGCAGGAGATGGAAAGGCAGCTCAGGGCTGGCAGATGGCATCAGCTCTAAAAGCAGCTGTGGTGCCTGTGGCAGACAGCCTGCAGGGGTGGTCTGGGCTGCTGGCTTCACTCCTCCAAGGATGGAAACACGCTGGCTGCCCGAGCAGGGAGCTGCATTTACCTGGCAAATCCTTGCTGCTCCCACTCCTTCTAGAAGCAGCCTCTGACACGTGTCACCAAAGCCATCCACCCACTGCCCAGCAGCAAATCGGCTCTGTCTCTGGAGGAAGGGACGAGGCAGGGCCAGGGTGGCACAGCAGATTAGTTGTGGGGACCTATTTACGCTTCCATTTCCAAGCTGCATTATCCCTGACCCGCGCTGACTCCTTGGGCTTGCCTTTGGGAGGGGTAGGGACCACGGCTGCTGGCCTGCTCCCTGATTTACACCAAGCACAGTTGACTTGCTGGAGGGCAGGGATGCCATCCAGAGGGACCTGGACAGGCTGGAGAGGTGGGCCCAGGCTAACCTCATTAAATTTAACAAGGCCAAGTGTAAGGTCCTGCACCTGGGTGGGTGCAATCCCAAGCACAAATACAGGCTGGATGGTGAGTGGCTGGAGAGCAGCTCTGAGGAAAAGGACTTGGGGGTCTGGGTGGATGAGAAGCTCAACATGAGCCTGCAGTGTGCACACACAGCCCAGACAGCAACTGTGTGCTGGGCTGCATTAAGAGAAGCATTACCAGCAGGGCAAGGGAGGGGATTCTCTCCCTTTGCTCTGTTCTGGTGAGACCCCACTTGGAGTACTGTGTGCAGTTCTGGAGTCCCTGGGACAAGAGGGATGTGGACATGCTGGAGCATGTCCAGAAAAGGGCCATGAGGATGCTCAGAGGGCTGCAACACCTCTGCTATGAGGACAGACTGAAAGAGTTGGGGCTGTGCAGTTTGGAGAAGAGGAGGCTCCCAGGGGACCTTCTTGTGGCTTTCCGGGATCTGAAGGGGGCTACAGAAAAGCTGGGGAGGGACTTTTTAGGCTGTCACGTAATGACAGGACTAGGGGGAATGGAGCAAAGCTGGAGATGGGGAGATTCAGCCTGGAGATGAGGAGGAAGTTGTTGAGCATGAGAGTGGTGAGAGCCTGGAATGGGTTGCCCAGGGAGGTGGTTGGGGCCAGATCCCTGGAGGTGTTTTCAGCCAGGCTGGCAGAGGCTGTGGGCTGTGGGTGTCCCTGTTGGAACTGGCTGATCCTCGTAGTCCCTTCCAACCCTGAGTGATTCTATGATTCTATAACCTCTCTCATGTTTAGCTTACATGTAAATAATAAAATTTATTAAGCTGCCTTTTACCTGGGTTTACTTCAAACAAGCACAGTAAAATCTGTATTTAATAAAAGTGTCCTCTTCCAGTTTCTCCACTGGCTAACATCATGACATCAGCACTTGGGGCTTTTTTGTCTTCCACAGCGAGTGCAAGACATCACCTGGGCAATGACAGCCCTGAAATTCAGAAGCTCAGAGGTGAGATGGTGCCAACCAAAGATGTAAGCAAGCTTTAGAAGCCCAGAGCAGCACTGCCCTGCTATTAGGTGCTGAATTTCCTGGAAGCACTAATGAGCTGGAGGCAGCTGGCCAAGTATGCCTCACTTTGACGTCAGAAGTGAGCAGAGCAGAAGGCTAAAATCTGAGTACTATTCGAGAGTGTAAGCCAGCCTAGAACTGAGGGTGCCTCATACCTGGCCCTTTGCCAGCACTGGTGCACGTCTGAGCCCACCAGAAGACAGGTCACAGATTTAAGCCAGCTGAAAATTAACTCATTTGAGGGACGGGTGTGAGCATGAATAAGACAAACCAAGAAGGGATCAAGCGTGCACATGACAAGACAAAAGGAAACGGCCCACCCGCATCAGCAAATCATTTCAAACTGGTCTTTAGGTAAGATGGATCACAGTTTGTCTTCTGAGACAGAAAATGAATCCCTTCAGGTCCAAAATACCTGCAGTTGGGGAGTTTGCGTGGTGAGACTTCTTAGGCAGGTTGAAGATCTGCTCTCCAGGATCCGGTGGGGGAATTGCGTCTTGGCCTTGTCGAGCTTCCACAGGATCGTACTCCTTGCCATCATAGTTAGCATCAAAGAACTTCTTGAACCACTGGATGAAATCTAAGTTGTCTTGGAAGCGCCCTTTGACCAGTTTTTCCACGGGAATTACCTGAAAGGTAGAATAAAGGTTCAGTAACATATCACTGCCACGTGAAAATATCCAAACTACACACACACGCTTAGAATAATAGAATCAGTCAGGGTTGAAAGGAATCACAAGGATCAATCAGTTCCAACCCCCCTGCCATGGGCAGAGACACCCTACCCTAGACCACAGAATCATACAATCAGTCAGGGTTGGAAGGGACCACAAGGATCAGCCAGTTCCAACACCCTGCCATGGGCAGGGACACCCTACCCTAGATCACAGAATCATACAATCAGTCAGGGTTGGAAGGGACCACAAGGATCACCTAGTTCCAACACCCTGCCATGCCCAGGGACACCCTACCCTAGATCACAGAATCATAGAATCAGTCAGGATTGAAAGGGACCACAAGGATCAGCCAGTTCCAACCCCCCTGCCATGCCCAGGCACACCCTACCCTAGAGCAGGCTGCCCACAGCCTCTGCCAGCCTGGCTGCAAACACCTCCAGGGATCTGGCCACCAACACCTCCCTGGGCAACCCATTCCAGCCTCTCACCACTCTCATGGTGAAGAACTTTCTTCTCACATCCAACCTGAATCTGCCCACCTCCAGCTTTGCTTTCCTTCTCAGAAAGAAAACTCCAAACCTAACCCTACCAGCATATATTCCTCTGCCATTGCCAAAAGAAAGGCAATCATGGTGGATTTTGCAAGTGCTCCTAAGAAATAAAACCAAAATTAAGGACCAGCCTTGGAAGTGGCTAAGCAGTGAGTGTCTGTAAGCCTTCCTAAGTGCTCTTCAACAGCGTAACTCCTTTTTGCAGTGAGTGCCACGGTGAGTGAAGCTGTTCCAGGAATCACAGAATCATAGAATCAGTCAGAGTTGGAAGGGACCACAAGGATCATTTAGTTCCAACCCCCCTGCCATGCCCAGGGACACCCTATCCTAGATCACAGAATCATAGAATCATAGTCAGGGTTAGAAGGGACCACAAGGATCATCTAGTTCCAACCCCCCTGCCATGGGTGGGGAGGAAGGAGGAACACCACATTCAGCTAAGTAGGGATTTACACTCGGCACACTCAAAATGAACAATTCCTCAAAAGGCTCAGGCAGGAGTTTCCTGCTCTCTGCCCTGAACTTACAGAAAAAAGAAACCCCAAACCCCCAAACTAGCAGCTTTTTCAAGACATGGTGAAGTTCAAACCAACCTACATTTTGGTAGTACATGTTCATCAAACCAACTCACCTTGAGGTTTTATCCTTGTCATTTTTTTTCCTACTCCACATATAGCTATACATAGAACAGTTTGACTAAAAATTCTTAAGAAGTTTTAGCAAAGCTAAAGAAAAGCTATGAGGATGCCTCCACACCCACATCCTGCAATTTTTTTTTTTCATGGAAATGAAAGCTCCAGAAGGTGTCTTGGGCCAATACTGAAGTGCTTCAGCTTCCCAGACACTATGGGCAGACTGCAGAAGAAAAGTTGTCTGGTCTTGTTCAATCCATGCAGCTGATTAAAGACCCAAGTTAAATGGATCTTAATGCCTCCTAAAGGCATTCAATTTTTCAGCTGGAAAAAAAAAAGGTACCTAAAACCATTGCAATTTTCATTTCTTCTTCAAGGCTAAGCCAACTGTACAGCATTTTATGAGTCTGTGATAGTGCTGTCAGGATTAACCTGGTGTTCTGCATGTCCTTTCAGGTTGATCCATTCGTATCTTAACTCTACACTGAGAATCACAGAACCAGTCAGAGCTGGAAGGGACCACAAGGATTATCCAGTTCCAACCCCCTGCCATGCCCAGGGACACCCTACCCTGGATCAGGCTGCCCACAGCCTCTGCCAGCCTGGCTGCAAACACCTCCAGCAATGTGGCCCCAAACACCTCCCTGCAGGGGCAACCCATTCCAGGCTCTCACCACTCTCATGCTCAACAACTTCCTCCTCATCTCCAGGCTGAATCTCCCCACCTCCAGCTTTGCTCCATTTCCCTTAGTCCTGTCACTACCTGGTAGCCTAAAAAGTCCCCCCCCAGCTTTTTTGTAGTCCCCCTTCAGATTCTGGAAGGCCACAAGAAGGTCACCTGGGAACCTCTTCCTCTTCTCCAGCCTGCACAGCCCCAGCTCTTTCAGTCTTTCCTCACAGCAGAGCTGCTGCAGCCCTCTCAGCATCCTCGGGGCCCTTCTCTGCACACCTCCAGCATGTCCACATCCCTCTTGTCCCAGGGACTCCAGAACTGGACACAGTTCTCCAGGTGGGGCNAGCCCTCTCAGCATCCTTGTGGCCCTTCTCTGGACACTCTCCAGCATGTCCACATCCCTCTTGTCCCAAGGGCTCCAGCACTGGATGCACTACTCCAGGTGGGCTCTCAGCAGAGCACAGCAGAGGGGCAGAATCACCTCCCTGGCCCTGCTGCCCACACTCCAAGCCTCTGGTTGGCTTTCTGGGCTGCAAGTGCACACTGCTGCCTCATCTTGAGCTTCTCCTCAATCATCACCCCCAAGTCCCTCTCCTCAGGGCTCCTCTCCAGGCAGTCACTGCCCACTGTCTTAGGAGACTCTCTCTTAAGGCTGTTGAAATCTCAGAGTAAGGCAACCTAAAAGCCACAGCAAAACCTTAGAAGCTCATACAAGTAGTGCACCTGTGTCAAACTCCACAGAGCTTTCATTATTCATTTTTATCAGTGCAGTAATTGGTGAGTCCATCAAACTCTCACATTCAAGCTCAAGGTTGAACAAGCCACTTCCACTCTTAACTTCAACAAGATCACACATACTGCCCAACCTACTGAATCACTGAGCAAATTATTCCAACTCTTGAATAATGTATATCTCTTAAAACCTGTTCTGGACAAGAACCATTGGATACTTATAAGAATGGCACATTTCCAAGTTATTTTGTTGGAAATTCAGGTCGTCAGTAATTTTACTGGATCTAAGGCTCACTGATGGCAAGGAATTTCCACCACATGGCATGTTATCAGAAGGGTCTCTGATATTAAAATACAATGAGCTAGGCCATGCAATTCCTCAGCAGACACATGGGCTCAATTTTCAGTTTGTACCTAAATAGAGCACACCAAATTTCTTCCCTTATACCTACACACCTTCTTCAGATTACAAAAGGTCAAGAAGAATACAGAATCATAGAATCATAAAATGGTTTAGGTTGGAAGACACCTCAAAGCTCATCCAGTTCCAACCCCTCTGTGCCATAGGCAGGGACACCTCCCACCAGAACAGATTGCTTAAGGCCTCATCTAGCCTGGCCTTGAACACTTCCAGGGAGGTTGTGGAGCACAGAAGCACAGAATGTGATCTTTGATCACATTCTGTGCTTCTGTGCTCCACAACCTCCCTGGGCAACCTGTTCCAGTGTCTCACCACCTTCACTGTGAAGAATTTCCTCCTAACATCTTGTTTAAATCTCCCCTCCGCCAATTTGAACCCATTCCCCCTCATCCTGTCATTACAAGACCTTGTGAATAGTCCCTCCCCAGCCCTCCTGTAGTCCCCTTCAGATACTGGAAGGCTACTATAAGGTCTCCTGGAAGCCTTCTCTTCTCCAGGCTTGAAAGCCCCAACTCTTGTAGCCTGTCCTCATAGCAGAGCTGCTGCAGCCCTCTCAGCATCTTCATGGCCCTCCTCTAGACTTGCTCCAACAGTTCCATGTCCTTTTTGTGTTGGGGGCTCCAGAACTGCACACAGTACTCCAGGTGGAGTGTTGAAAAGATGTCTCAAATTCTATCATTTAGAAAAACTGGGTTGGAAGAGACCCCAAAGATCATCCAGTTCCAACCCCCCACCACAGGCATCTTCACACACAACTTACTACTCCAGTTCTCAGCCCAAACACTGAAGAAGTGGACTTTTCAAATGTTCTGAGATTTGTTTTTTTTGGTTGTTTTTATCCAGTTCAAAGAGTTTTTAAAACCTGGAAACAGACACAGAGGATGCCTACCTTATCCACATTCATCCTTTTAAACGATGCCTGCAGGAGTTTGAAGTTGTGAATGTATTCGTGCTCCAGCTTCGCTTGAAACTTGACTTTCTTCAAGCTAATGCACCCTGGGAACAACATGTCCATGAACTGGCAGTAAGCTGCTCCTGTAACAAGAGGGAAAAACAGTTAAAAAAAAAAAAAAATCAGATTTTCCAAGGACACCTTCTGCTTAGCTATCTGCAAGGGGTTGGATGCGATCAGGAATCAAACTAAAATATTCCCTACAGGAAAAGGAGGGAAGTTCTGGCAAGTTGCAGGCATCAGATGAGACATTTCCATTTTCATCAACACAATCCAGTTATTCAAAGCCCATCCTTAGCAGGGGTACTGGCAGGTATGTGGCCACAGCAGGATGACACTGCAATTAGGAGCATGGATATACAGATAATGGATGGCTTGACTATACTCATTACTATTTCATTTAATGCAAAAAAGATTATTATTATTATTATTATGCAACCATTTCATGCTATAAATTCAATTTGCTCCTAACTCCGTCCTTTCATCCTTCCCACACCCCAGTGATAAACTTTATTCTGAAGTAATTGCCTGGAGGCCTTGAAAATGCACTGCACAACCTTTCATCTAGATCCTTTTAGAAAAGCAGGGGCCCAAAGTGCTCGCAGGAGATTTTTCGTCTGCTGCTGGTAACACAAATTCCATCTGCGTGCCTTCAGGTATAGCCTTACAAGCTTTAAGGCTCTCGTTAGGGTAGTTCCTTGTGTTTCCTTCCCATCATGCTGGCAGGAGTTTCTGTGCCTTTGCCAGCCAGGAGGTGGTCCTGGGTCTGCAGAGCACCGGAGGGCAGGCAGCGCTGGACTGCATCCACATGACGGCACCGACCTGCTCTTCAATACATCGAAGCTGGCTGCTGGGCTTGTTTCCACAACAGAGGGATTTTATTACATTGGCAGACTCCATTCACTGCAACCTTTCTGAGCTACACAGGCAGCCCTACCAACGTGGACTGACCTAAACTGCAGTGAGAGAAAACTTCCCAATTCCCTGCCCAGCACAGCAACAGAAGTCCAGCCACAAAGGTGCTGAAGGGAATGGAACATCTCTCTTACAAGGTGAGCCTGAGGAAGCTGGGGCTGTGCTGCTTGGAAAAGAGGAGATTGAGAGGTGACCTCAGCTGTGTTTATCAATATGTGCAGGGTGAGTGCCAGAAGGCTGAAGTCAGGCTCTGCTGGGTGATGCCCAATGACAGCACAAGGGGAAGTGCGTGCAAGCTCAGGCATAAGAAGTTCCATGAAAACACAAGAAGGAATTTTTTCCCTGTGAGGATGACAGAGCACTGGAACAGGCTGCCCAGAAGAGTTGTGGAGTCTCCCTCTCTGAAGATATTCAAAACCTGCCTGGATGTGTTCCTGTGTGATCCTGCTTTGGCAGGGGGGGTTGGACCGGATGAGCTTTGGAGGTCCCTTCCAGCCCCTGACATCCTGTGAACATAAAAATATCATTGCAGCCAACAGGGACTATCTGATTTTAGACATGTAGGCTATGTACATATTTAATATCATATAGGTATGCATTTAAAATTTTAAACTCTCTCTTCTAAAGCTTGTAGCTGTCAGACTGCATTTGAGTGTTAAACATCAGCACAGCAGAATGGGGACAACACTTTCCACACTGCCCATGGCTGAGGTTTCCTGGGGGTATCAGGCAGAGCAGCCCTCCTCTAAGAGATGCAACACTGCAACATCTTTACCCCAGCCACAGCACATGGATGTGTGGTCCTCTGGACACTGGACAGCACTTTAGGCTATACAACTGAGGCTTCAATGCAGGTGCATCACTGGAAAAGAGTATCTTTAACAGAATGCACAGGAACTGGTAGTAATGGTATGGCTTGTGACATATCTCTTGCATCATTTATATGAACAAAAGCATTTCTATGCCACTATGTTTTATTCAAGGTTTTAAAACTTCCCTACATTTTCTAGGGAAGGGAAAAAAAAAAAAAAAAAAAAAAAAAAAAAAAAACACCAAACCCGAAAAAAAAAAAAAAAAATAAAAACAAACCCAACAAAAACAACACCCTCAAACCTTAACAAATCTCTACAGAGGAGCTCAAAACACACTGCCTGTCCAGAATCACTGCATTGCTTTAGTGGATAAAGACCTTTAAGATCATTGAGTCCAACCACCAGTCTAGTGCCACCACAGGCATGTCCCAAAGTGCCATGTCCACACATTTCTCCAGCATCTCCAGGGTGACAATGACTCCACCACCTCCCTGGGCAGCCTATTCCAGTGCTTCTCACAACGAATTTGTCTTTATGTCCAAACAACTTTTATATGCATAAACAAGCACACAACCAGAAACAAGCTGAAAGCTGCTCAAATGGCAGATGAGAACTCCAGCTGGTAGCACTGCAGAAGAGTGATCAATGCTCAAAACCTCTTCCCCTGGGTTGTTCAACAAGCAGTTTAGAACCGCTGGCTAAACGTCCTTTTGTGTTTCCATTCCCTTCCACAGAACATCAATGCAGCCATTAGCTCCAGAGGAGATTGACAGGGCAGGCTGGGAGCTGCAAGCATGGCTGTGCTGATTGCACCCCCAGCACTCACCACTTTTGGCTGGAATTGGAAAAAGCCCTGCAGCATCCCAGTTTGCAGGTGCTGGCTGAGCTTCCCACACCAGGCTGAGGGCACCAGAGGGGACTGGACTCATGGGGTTGGGCAGGCAGGCAGCTGTCAGAGGAGGGGAAGGGATGCTGGGGCAGAATTAAGACACAAAGAACAAACTGAGAATTGAAAAGGTGGTTTAAAGCTATTACAGTTGAAGAGTTTTGACATATACAGGAATAAAGCTGAAAATTTCCACCAGATCAAGTTCGAGAGGGACACAGAACTGCTTGAGAGAGTCCAGCACAGAGCCACGAAGATGATCAAGGGAATGGAACATCTCTGTCACAAGGAGAGCCTGAGGGAGCTGGGGCTGTGCTGCTTGGAGGAGACTGAGAGGTGACCTCAGCAGTGTTTATCAATATGTGCAGGGTGAGGGCCAGGAGGCTGCAGCCAGGCTCTGCTGGGTGATGCCCAATGACAGGACAAGGGGCAATGGGTGGAAGCTGAGGCACAGGAAGCTCCATGGAAACCTGAGGAGGAATATTTTCCCTGTGAAGGCAACAGAACACTGAAACAGGCTGCCCAGGGGGGTTGTGGAGTCTCCCTTTCTGGAGACATTCAAAACCTGCCTGGATGTGTTCCTGGGTGATCTGGTCTAGGTGATCCTGCTCTGGTAGAGGGGTTGGACTGGATGACCTTTGGAGGTCCCTTCCAGCCCCTGACATTCTGTGAAATCTGTAAAATCAAAGTAATGTTGCAGCATTTTCAGAGTTGCAGTTGATCTTTCACAGTGCTCCCAGTGCTGAACTCATTCTAGCTTCTGTCCTACACTTTGCATTTTTCGTCCTATTCTTTTCATTCCCTGCTTCTGTGTTCGCTTCCCAGACTGTCCACACTGCCTCTGCTCTGAGGCATATGCACTCTGCACCAGTGAGATTTTCAGCTCTCCTCCTTCCTCCTCTTCCATCTGGAGGTTGATGACTTCCCAAATGCAAGCAAGTATTTTCTCATTAATGCTAAAGCACTTCTGCTTCTGACTACTTAAAGCAGAGGGAAATTAAAGGAGAAGGAAATGAAGACAAGAGAATCCTCTTGGCTGCAGGTTTTAATGCTGTGAACTTTCTAGATTTCAGCTGGAGAGCAACCTATTGGGTTGGGGTTTTTGTTTTTTATTTTATTTGCATTTATGTGCAGATATTTATTAAGGAAAAAGGCAAATATTATTTGCAAACCAACTTCCTGATGAGCGTACTAACTGTAGTGTGTTTAAAAAAGTTAGCACAAATATTTTGAAAGCAGCTCAGGTTTTGCCAGGATCATATCTGGTGCCTGCAGGGGAAGCCAGGTCAGTCTGTCACAGTGTCAGAGGAGGCTGGAGCAGGTCAAGAGAGGTGATGCTGCACCTCTACTCTGCTCTTGTGAGACCATACCTCCAATACTGTGTCCTAGTTCTGGAGCCCCCACTATAAGAAGGACACAGAGCTGTTGGAGTGAGTCCAGAGGAGGGACACAAAAATGATCCAAGGGCTGGAGCACCTCTGCTATGAGGATAGGCTGAGGGAGCTGGGGGTGTTCAACCTGGAGAAGACTCCAGGAGGACCTTTGAGCTGCCTTCCAATAGCTGAAAGGATCCTGCAGGAAGGCTGGAGAAGGACTTTGCATAAGGATGTCTAGCAACAGGACAAGATGGAATGGTTTTAAGCTGAGGGAGAGTAGGTTTAGACTGGATCTGAGGAAGAAGCTCTTCAGTATGATGTTGGTAGTACTCTCAAAATGGTTGCCCAGAGAGGTTGTGGATGCCTCCTCCCTGGAGGTGTTCAAGACCAGGTTGGATGAGGCCTTGAGAAGCTGAGTCTATCTGCGAGGCAGCCCTGCACATCATGGGGAGACAGCAGTAGGTGATCTCTAAGGTTTCTTCCAGCCTAAGCCATTCTAGGAGGACTGTGTCCCTCCTCATCCATCCCTGCAGTGTATGGCAGCAAGATCCCAGAAGGTCACATAAAACCACAGCAGCCAGCATGGGAACACAAGGGCCCAAGAACAGAGAGAGCTGCTTCATTTTAACTCTGATGTCCAAAACACAGCTCTGGTGAGACCCCACCTGGAGTAGTGCATCCAGATCTGCAGCACCTGGGACAAGAGGGATGTGGACATGCTGGAGTGTGTCCAGAGAAGGGCCACGAGGATGCTCAGAGGGCTGCAGCACCTCTGCTGTGAGCACAGACTGAAAGAGTTGGGGCTGTGCAGTCTGGAGAAGAGGAGGCTCCCAGGGGACCTTCTTGTGGCCTTCCAGGATCTGAAGGGGCCTACAAAAAGAGCTGGGGAGGGAATCTGTAGGATGTCAGGTAGTGACAGGAGTAGGGGGAATGGAGCAAAGCTGGAGGTGGGGAGATTCAGACTGGATGGGAGGAGGAAGTTGTTGAGCATGAGAGTGGTGAGAGCCTGGAATGGGTTGCCCAGGGAGGTGTTTGGGACCAGATCCCTGGAGGTGTTTGCAGCCAGGCTGGCAGAGGCTGTGGGCAGCCTGCTCTAGGGTAGGGTGTCCCTGGGCATGGCAGGGGGGGTTGGAACTGGCTGATCCTTGTGGTCCCTTCCAGCCCTGACTGATTCTACAAAGAGCTCAGTTCCACACTAGAGATTTGCTCTGAACACTTAGTAAGACTTTTCTTCTCAAGTGGCCTGCAATTCATGTTTAAACCTTTTCACCAGGACTCAAGTTTGATTTTCACATATTTGTTATTTGGGAAAAAAAATCCCATGTGGGAGAAAAAAGCCAATGGCTCCTTCCCTTCTCCTCTCATGAGAACTGTCTGTCTGTGTGCGTTAAAGGAAATACTTTTCAGCTAATCTAAACCCAAATCCAGGCACATTAGATGCAAGTTCCTTCAAATTATTCACTCCCTCCAAAGCTGCAGCAACTTGACCACGCATTTGGAAAATCCAGGATGATTTCTGCGTGTGGATTAGTCACCAGGACCAGAGCAATGGTTGCCAGTGCTGATGGGGAACTGCACACACCCAGCGGTGCTGTTGCTGGGGTGACAACAACAAAAAAGCAGCTCCTTGGCAAGGAGCCTGTGTGACATAATGGTTTTGATAAGAGAGGAGAAAAACCCACACAAACACCAGCAAGCACTGTTTACAGTAGAGCAGCACTTGGGGCTTGCCTCTTGCTTCAGGCTTCCTGGAACTGCTTCCTTGGGAGCAATGTTAAGGCAGGCAAACAGCAGGAGGTTCTTGGCAGTGTGAGTGCAGCCCAGACAGCAACTGTGTGCTGGGCTGAAGCTAGAGCAGCTGTGGGCAGCAGGGCAAGGGAGGGGATTCTGCCCCTTTGCTCTGCTCTCATCAGACCCCACCTGGAGTACTGCGTGCAGCTCTGCAGCCCCCAACACAAGCAGGACATGGAACTGTCAGAGCAAGTCCAGAGGAGGCCACCAAGATGCTGAGAGGGCTGCAGCAGCTCTGCTGTGAGGACAAGCTGAGAGAGTTGGGGCTCTGCAGCTTGGAGAAGAGAAGGCTGCCAGGAGACCTTGGAGTGGCCATCCAGTATCTGAAGGGGGCTCCAGGAGGGCTGGGGAGGGACTATTGACAAGGTCTTGTAATGACAGGAGGAGGAGGAATGGGTTTAAACTGGCAGAGGGGAGACTGAAACTGGATGTTAGGAGGAAGTTCTTTGGAGTGAGGGTGGTGAGACACTGGCACAAGTTGCCCAGGGAGGCTGTGGCTGCTCCCTTCCTGGAGGTGTTCAAGGCCAGGCTGGATGAGCCTTTGAGTGACCTGTTCTAGTGGGAGGTGTCCCTGCCTATGGCACAGGGGGGTTGGAACTGGCTGAGCTTTGAGCTCCCTTCCAACCTAAACCATTCTGTGATTCTCTGTAACACATGTGGGAGGGAGGTTTCCCCTGTGTTGATTTGTATTCTCTTTTTCAGTATGTAAATTGCCAAGTTGCTCATAAATTATCCACGGTAGAGCTTTTAATACTTCATTTTTAGCAACAATTTTTCTTTAAAAAAAAATAAATCATTAATTTTTAAATGGGAAGGTCAGAGTAATTTTGGAAAACACAGCTCCCATTTAACTGCAAATAGCTGCACAGCTCATCAGGCCTGAAAAAAAAAAAAAAGGAGCATGCATGATCCTCTAAAAGGAGGGGGGAGATCAAGCAACTGACTGCAAGTGAGTAATTAAATAGTAATTTATAAATAGCAATTTTTCTACAGTAAAAACCTTGGTTAAGTTCTATTCCTCCTGAATTCTTAATGAATGACATCTAGGAGAGGAAAAAAAAAGAAAAAAAGAAAAGAAGAAAAAAAAANGATATCTACCCTGATTTCACATTTTTTTAAAGAAGGAAAAAAAAAAAAGAAGGAAAAAAAAAAAGAAAGAACAACAACAAAAAAAAAGCCTTGCCTGAGAATCTCATGAGATGGCTTCTTTGCAAGCTGCCTCAGAAAGTTTTGGAAGTGAGCTTAAACCAAATCATTAACATCCATTGCATCCCTCTAATCCTAACCATCATATGGAAGGCATTAGGGAGCCATTGACACGAAGCATCCTGTGTGCTGCACCACCTCAGGACAAGGCAGCAGTTCCTTAAAACATGGCTTGGTTACAGAGTGCAAACGGGATGGAGCCATGTTTTAGTCATGTTCCCAAGTTGCTCTACAGAACAACCTCTGCAAGGCTGCAAACTGGAGCAAACCCAAACCCACTGACATGTGGAAACATGCTGCAGCTTTGCAGGCACTAGCAGGCTGGGCTGTACCAGCACCAACTGCTTCAACAGCATCCTAATGCACCTGTGGGAAGACAGGGACTCATGTGGGCACTAACCAAAATAACCTTCTGAACCATGACAGCTAAACCACAGAATACAGCCCACACTGGCCTGTGTAGATGTAGAATCACAGAATCAGTTAGGATTGGAAGGCACCACAAGGATCAGCCAGTTCCAACCCCCCTGCCATGCCCAGGGACCCCCTACCCTAGAGCAGGCTGCCCACAGCCTCTGCCAGCCTGGCCAAAAACACCTCCAGGGATCTGGCCCCAAACACCTCCCTGCAGGGGCAACCCATTCCAGCCTCTCACCACTCTCATGCTCAACAACTTCCTCCTCACATCCAATCTCAATCTCCCCACCTCCAGCTTTGCTCCATTCCTCCTAGTCCTGTCACTACCCAATAGCCTAAAAAGTCCCTCCCCAGCTTTTTTGTAGGCCCCTTCAGATCCTGGAAGGCCACAAGAAAGTCAGCTGGGAGCCTCCTCTTCTCCAGCCTGCACAGCCCCAACTCTGTTAGTCTCTGCTCACAGCAGAGGTGCTGCAGCCCTCTGAGCATCCTCGTGGCCCTTCTCTGGACATCTCCAGCATCTCCACATCCCTCTTGTAATAGGGGCTCCAGAACTGGATGCAGTACTCCAGGTGGTGTCTCACCAGAGCACAGCAGAGGGGGAGAATCACCTTCCTGGCCCTGCTGCCCACACTGCTCCTGCTGCAGCCCAGCCTCTGCTTGGCTTTCTGGGCTGCAAGTGCACACTGCTGCCTCATCTTCAGCTTCTCATCCACCACCATAAGAGGCTGCAGAAGGTGTGACGGAGCTCTCCCCCAAATCCTGAGCTGGAGAGGTGACAGGGAGTCCAACAAAGATGACATCTGCCCTGTCCTCACACTGTCTGCCCTTCCTGCAAGGTCGGGATGGTGGAGCACCAACAGAACGTATGCAGGGACTCTGTATTTTGACAGGAGGAGTGCCAACTGTACTAGCTACAGCAGCCACCACATGAAAAATTCCCTGTGGCAGTATCCAGGACATCTGCAGGGAAACCATTGCAGTCTGAAACGTGCAAATGCCAAACCACATGCTCCCTTTATAATGTAGTCATTTATTAAAAGCAAGAGGGGAGGGGGAAAAAAAAAAGCAACAAACCAGCCCTCGCCTTTAATCCTTGATCCTTGCACACAAATCCTGCAAGACAGAAGGTCTGCATGCACTGGAGGCCAGACAATCTGCAAGTTTATCATTCTAATGAGAATTCTCAAACGCAGGAGTGAGGGGAAAGGATTCTGCATGGCTTTAACCTCAAAGGATTACACGAGTATAAGCAAGGCAGAAATTTATACCTTGCTCCAGGCTGCATTTTCCTTTCCATAGGCAGTCCTGGAGCCCCCAGCATAGAAAGGACATGGAACTGTTGCAGAGAGTCCAGAGGAGGGCCACAAAGATGATCAGAGGGCTGCACCACCTCTGCTGTGAGGACAGGCTACAAGAGTTGGGGCTTTTCAGCCTGGAGAAGAGAAGGCTTCCAGGAGACCTTAAAGCAGCCTACCAGTATCTGAAGGGGCCTACAGGAGAGCTGGGGAGGGACTGTTCACAAGGTCTTGTAATGACAGGACGAGGGGGAATGGGTTCAAATTGGCAGAGGGGAGATTTGAATGGGATGTTAGGAAGAAATTCTTCACAGTGAGGGTGGTGAGGCACTGGAACAGGTTGCCCAGGGAGGTTGTGGCTGCTCCCTTCCTGGAGGTGTTCAAGGCCAGGCTGGATGAGGCCTTGAGCATCCTGATCTAGTGGGAGGTGTCCCTGCCTATGGCACAGGGGGGTTGGAACTGGCTGATCTTCGAGGTTTCTTCCAACCTAAACCATTCTGTGATTCTATGATTTACCATTTCCAGCTCCCTTATTCATAATTTACCCAGCTCGTGCACTTTGTGGTTGTCTCTTTTTAATCCTCCAACCTCCTGCTGACTCTTCTTTTGACTGCGCTCTCACGCGGCAGCCCAACACTGGTGAAAAGCCTCGCAGCACGTTCACTTGGTAGTCCCCACAGATGAGAAACAGCCTTGGTAAAGAAAATGCACTTACAAGCTGCTTAGTCAGAGTTCTTTTTAAGAAGCCACTGTGCATTCATTACAGAAATAGCAGGACTCCTCAGGAGCAACTAGTGCCACCATTCATCGCAAACTGCAAGGCTCTGGGGGTTGCACATGGGATCCTACAGCACATTCAATCCACTCGGTTCTTCCCTATTATTTTTCATCCAGGTAGCAATTTAAACACTCCCAGGAGGTCTAATGCCCACCCAGAGGCGATTCCCCACGCCTGCAAAGCAAGCTGTGGATGACACATTTCCTACTCAGGTTAACAGCCTTGCAGAGAATCCAACCCAGAGAGTAGCCAAATGACACTCACCTAAAGTGAAGGGAATGGCATGGCTTTGAGATGCTCAGAGATTCTCTCTTGAGCTGTCAGAACTAAACTACCAGAGGAGCTGCAGACTAAATTTAGACTCTCTAGGGCTGCATCCTTCTATAACCTGGACTCTTTGGCACATGACAACTAGAGCAGGCATTCAGAAAGCTCAGGGGACACTGCACTTTGCTTGGCCTACTTAGCAGAGACAAAAAATGCATCCGAAGCTCTCAAAGAATACAAATACTTTATGACTAAGCCAGCCTCTTCCTTTGCTGCTCCTCATCCCAGCAGCTCTGTTCCTGTTAAATGGCAGCTGGGGAACAGGCTGGTACTGCCACAGGATGTGTATTACCAAAGTTCCTTCAATACAGCCATGGGAAAAGAAGGTCTGATTGAGTTTCCTGTCTTCATTACAAACTGCCACCTTAAGCTTTAGGTGTGCTCTAATAAAGCCTTTAGTAAAGGCAGAATGACACATTATTCCCTACTCAGAATTCCAAAATTATTGCTAGGTTGGCTGCAAAATGGGAGCACCTGTGAGTGTTTGCCACACCTAGGCAGCTCCTGTTTTCTGAAGGTGATGCTCTCAAGCTTTGAATTAAAACTTAGCATCCTCCTACCTCCACCCCTGCTTCCCTCCCCTGCCTTTTTTTTTTCTTTTTTGCCTTCCTTTTAGCTTTATCTGGCTTTTCTATTGCTCCTTATTAGCAAAAACGAACAAGAATTGATTAGTCATATAACAGCATGACAAATCTTAATGCCCTTTTTGGTTTTTTTTTTTTTCCCCTCCTAAAAAAATGATGCCCATGCAATTTTAGAGCAGGTTATAAAAACTCAAGTTACAGTGGCTCTGCAGCAAACTGTTAATGCTGTGAAATGCTACACAGTTGTAAAGAGTTTCCCACATACTCCTTCCCTTTGAAGTCCTGCAGAAATGCTGGAGTATTTTATGGGAGCTGATGTTAAGCTGCATGAAAGCTGCCAACGCTCCAAGGAACATCAGCCAAAGGAACGTCAGAATGGATGAGTCAGATCAGCCATTCCCAAACTGTGGTCCACACTGCTTGCTGGTGCTCTGCTTGTCAGATGGCCTGGTCATTTGTGCTACTGTTCCCCCAGTATCTATCCTGTAAACTGCACTAGAAGTACATCAAACAGACTACTTGGTGTTTACACAGTAAACTGTATCAAATACAGCAAGGTTCCCAAAGCTTCTTGTCCATCTGTCTTCAGTTCCCACACCTGCATGTCTTGCATGTGAGAAATCAACTGAAATGGAAAGGACATCCTGGACTACTGGGGCTGTAACGATGGCCATCATCTAGCAGAGGTACCAGAATGATACTTCAGGTAACTACATTAGAATCACAGAATCAATCAGGTTGGAAGAGACCTCCAAGCTCATCCAGCCCAACCTATCCTCCAGCCCTATCCAATCAACTAGACCATGTCACTAAGTACCCCATCCAGGCTTTTCTTGAACACCTCCAGGGATGGTGACTCCACCACCTCCCTGGGCAGCCCATTCCAATGCCAATCACTCTCTCTGGGAAGAACTTCTCCTAATATCCAGCCTAGAACTTCCTCCTAACATCCAGCCTATGCCTCCCCTGGCACAACTTGAGACTGTCTCTCCTTGTTCTGTTGCTGGTTCCCTGGGAGAAGAATCATAGAATCAGTCAGAGTTGGAAGGGACCACAAGGACTATCTAGTTCCAACCCCTCTGCCATGGGCAAGGACACCCTACCCTAGCTCAGGCTGCCTCAGTCAGCCTGGCTGCAAACACCTCCAGGGATGGGGCCCCAACCACCCCCCTGGGCAACTCATTCCAGGCTCTCACCACTCTGGAATGAGACCAACCCCACCTGGCTGCAACCTCCCTCCAGCCCCTCATGGGGCTGTAACATAAAAGGAAGAATGTGCAAGTATCAAGGTCAGCAACCAAACCAAATGGGCAAATTCAAGTTTGCAGCTTTGACCTGTTAGTATACGAATGTAAAAGCAGTAGGTAACAACAGCAATTAATACAGTCCAGGAAGTTCTAAAGAAAAAAAAGAATTAGTTTTATACAGGATGGAGTAAGAGCTCTAAATAAAATGACCTTTTTTTTTTTTTTTTAAATTTTTCCCTTGTGGTGTGTCCCAAAATCCTCACTGGAGGTCACGGAAGAAGTTGTGCAAGGAGCTGTGTAATGAAATGGGACAGTAGGATTGTGACCATTTCCATGCTTTTCTCCTGCCTGCCTGAGCCAGCTGAAGTCTCTCCATGTGATCTTCTTAAAGACATTTAACTCACTGTGCACTGCACAATCAGATTTCCTTAGATCATCTCTTCCCTACTCTGGGAAAGGGTTTGGGGCTGGTATTTTATTTTCATAGGGCCACACACATTTAACTTGCTGGAGAATTCACTTCAAAAGCTTCCTCTCAACTGTTTATGAGCATATAAATAGCTATGCAGGAACAAGTCAATAACGTGTCTAGTGTGCTTCCTGTTTCAAACAATGGCAAGCACTGGGCATTTGGGGGGAAGAAAAAAAGGTCCATTTCTTTCCATCTCCTTAGAAGTGTGTGTGTGCATCTATATATACAGCTATAACCATAGGCACACAAACACGTCCCCATCTGAGCATCTCCTTCGTGTGTAACTCACCAAAAGAGAAGACTGAGGCTCATTTCCAGATGCATAAATGTGACAGCTAAGTAGAGCACTTCAGTACAAAATTGAACAGCCAGTAGAAGATTATTTCTCATGTTTTATGCCTTTAGTTATTTATATCATTTACTTACAGAATCACAGAAACATCCAGTTTGGAAAAGCTCCTCAAAGGATCACCAAGCCCAACCTAGAACCCTGCTCATTTGCAGAGGAATGACTTAGAAGAGAGCTCTGAGGCCAAGGGAAGCTGTGCCAGGCCAATTTTCTGATTTGCTTTTATTCCCAACACCTCACAGAATCATAGAAACATCCAGGTTGGAAAAGCTCCTCAGAGGATCACCAAGCCCAACCTAGAACCCTACTCTACAAGATTCACCTTAAACCATATCCCTAAGCACCACATCCCAACCACCCTTAAAAAACACATCCAGGCTTGGTGACTCCACCACCTCCCTGGGCAGCTCATTTCAGTCCCTCACCAGTCTCTCTGTGAAAAACTTTTTCTAAATGTCCAATCTAACCCTCCCCAGCCTCAGCTTGAGGCCATTCCCCCTGTTTCTGTCTCCAACTACCTATGAGCAGAGCCCAGCAGCAGCCTCTCCACAATGTCCCTTCAGGTAGCTGTAGACAGCAATGAGGTCTGCCCTCAGCCTCCTCTTCCTCACACATCCTCATCTCCCTCAGTCGCTGCTCATAAGATTTATTCTCTAAGCCCTTCACCAGCTTTGTTGCCCTCCTCTGGACCCACCCCAGCACCTCCAATCAACCTTAACCTGCACTTTTTCAGCCTCAATTTGATGGCAATTCTGCAAGTCTGCTCCTGCAGTTGAGATGTGCTAAGTTTTCAAGAGCAGGCTATGGGGCAATCACCCTCAAAGGGTTTTCTGTACCTTTCAAGGAACAACAGAAAATTGATCCAGAATGGTAGGCAAATTCAGTTATACAAGACCCCTTCTAAGCTGGACCAAGAAATAGCTGAAATGTGACAATGTGGTTGCAGTTCTACCTACTCAGAAAACTGCCTTCCCAACACCAAGATACACCCAGATGTCAGCTGTCCAGGACTGGTAATGGAAGTTAGATCTCCTCTGACACAAACAGCTTCAAAATTGCAAATCACAGTGGGAAATCAGAAAGAATCCCTCCCCAGAGGCATTGGCATTCTCAGGGAAGCATCAGCCTTTGTCTGCTTCATTTTCAGCCTTCACCTAGTAACACACCCTACTGTTTAACACCTGCTCTGTAGTCACCACCCTGATTAACCAAGCTGGCCAAACTATTTCAAGCATCATCCTTTTTTTCAGGGCTCAGTACAAAATTTGATTGCAACAAGAGTTGGGTTACACTTCAGGAGAAACAGAGAAGGGCAGCATCCGTGGAAACCATCAATGCTTGGAGCTGGAGACTTGGCCCACAGAGTGCTCCTCACACAGACACCTCCTGGGGTGGGTTTTGGTGCCTCCAGCAGGAGCTGGTGTTTGGGTTTGCTTCCATCTGAGCGTTCCCCGTTTGCTGTAACCAACACAAGTGGCTGAGGAGCCACCTCCAGTGGGTCTTGGTGGTTTGCTGGTGGTGATATCTGCCTCAAAGTTAGAAGTTCTTCACAGTGAGGGTGGGGAGACACTGCAACAGCTTGGCAGGGAGGTCATGGATGTCCCTGGAGGTGTTCAAGGCGATGCTGGATGGGTCCTTGAGCAAGCTGGTCTAGTGGGAAGTGTCACTGCCCGTGGCATGGGGGTTAGAACTGGATGATCTTCAAGGTCCCTCCCAGCCCAAACCATTCAAGGCAGACTCCTTAATGAACCTCTGATAGCCTTACAGCAGCTGAAGGCTCATTTCCTCACATCCATGGTTTTCTTCACAGCCACACTTGCAGTCTTTTCCTGCGAACATCAGCAGGGACTTGAGGACCCTTAGCAGGAAGGAAAAAGGTGCTGGAGAGTTTTGTCCACCCAGGGTGTCAGTTGTCTGTCTCTTTTTCAGCTGTGTCCACTCTCCACTTGAGAAGATACCACCTCGGTAGCTTTAAAACCCCAAAGCTTCCCACCGTGCCCTTTTCCTGCTTAGTCAGCCTTCTTTATCTCACTCCTATCCATCTGCTGCTACATTCACCCCCTTCACCTCTGCATCTGTCAGGCTTTCTCCAGGCACCTTATCTCCCCACGATTAATGGGAAGGCAGGAAGGCTTTTCCTTGCACATGCATTAGTCTCTCTTCCCGGGGCCGCTGCTTTGTGTCCAAGCGAGAAGTTATCAATTTTTCATACACGTCAGACTTTTTAAAGTGGTTTTAACATAAACACTGGCAAAGCAGAGCATGCTTTCTTACCTGAACAGAGCTGCTCGACTTTTGTGTAGTTTAAAGCTAATATATCATTAACCCATGCGATGATGTCATGTCTGCTCATAGTCTCTTGGGTTATAGAGGTAGAGTACACGTTGACCGCCATTCCCCAGCTAGGAAGGAAACAAACAAACACAAGACAGAGTATTGGTGATAACTCTTTGCTGGAATTTACATTTCTGGTTCAAAAAAAAAAAAAAAAAAAAAAAAAAGGAAAGGAAAAGCTCCCATCTCTTCCCATCTCTGCACACAACCTTCTCACCTGCCCGATGAGCAACTGCAACAGGTTGCCCAGCGAGGTCGTAGATGACTCCTGCCTGGAGATCATAGAATCAGTTAGGGTTGGAAGGGACCACAAGGATCATTTAGTTCCAACCCCCCTGCCATGCCCAGGGACACCCTACCCTAGATCAGGCTGCCCACAGCCTCAGCCAGCCTGGCACTAAACACCTCCAGAAATGTGGTCCCAACCACCTCCTTGGGCAACCCATTCCAGGGCCTCACCACTCTCATGCACAAGAACTTCTTCCCAACATCCAGTCTGAATCTCCCCCCCTCCAGCTTTGCTCTATCCCCCCTAGTCCTATCACTACCTGAGAGCCTAAAGAGATATTCAAGGCCAGGTTGGATGAGGTCTTGGGTGACCTGGGCTAGCAGAAGGTGTCTCTGTCAGTGCCAGGGGGGTTGGAACTAGGTGATCTTCAATGTTCCTTCCAACACAAACTATTCTATGAAGCTACAAATCTATCTATTGACAAAGGGGGCTTAGTTTTTATCCTTTGATGATACAACCTCCTCAGTTTCCTCTTGGAATCTACAAGTATGTTTCTCTGGCTGTCTTTATGAACTTAAAGACCAGACAAACCTCCTGTATTTTGCTTCATAAGGTAAGAAAACGTTGGGAAAAAAGCAGCCTAAGATATCACAGACAGGATTCCATCCCAGTGCTGCACGGATACAGTGACCTGATATCTACCAATCAGATTTTTGCCACTGCAGGATGTTCAGACTGCCTAAACCAGCAGTTCATTTTCAGATAGCTTTTAGAAGATGCAGCTGTTCTGCTTACTCAAATAGGACTTCTTATTGGAATAAAGGCTTTTTTTTTTATCATTAGTTCAGTTCCTAACAGTCACAGAGTGACTTACAGACACCAGATAACCTTTTTTCTCAATTTCCTAACCTCTATCCTGAAAGCAACCGAGGCTTGCATCCCAGAAAGCTGCTGGAAAGCTGCTGCAGAGCCCAATTCCTCTAAATCATTAGGAACATTTCCTCTCAGCTTAAAGCCATTTGTTCTTCTGCCAACATTATCCTCCAGCTCTTAATGGCTTTTTCTTCCCAAGAGCTGATTTCATAACGTGTTAGGGACAGCACTCAGAGTCTGTCCCAATGCCCAGGTAGTCTACATTAAACAAATCAATCCTCCAAGTCTCTTATCAAGTCAGACCTTCACCTACTGCTCATGCCAGAAGTCCTTCTTGAACATAGCTAAGCAGTTTTAAACTGTGTTCAGATAACATTTCACCGAGACCTTGGAAAACTACTCTCTGTGCTGAGAATTTTCATAGCCACATCACCTTAAATAGATTCCTCCAGTTAGCTGAAGCCCTTTCCTGCAAGTAGGTAACTCATAGTAGCTTTTATCATCAGTCCCCAAGCATGCAGACTGGAAACAGAGGCTACAGGATTTTATTCCCTGTTATTCTACACCAGTCACATTGTTCTGTTGCCACACACTGCCAAGAAGTAAGATGAGCACATTCGAGTCTCTCTCATCAACAGTTTCAAAGAGCTGAACCAAGATCATTCACAAGAGGAGTAAATAAGTGTCCCAAGATCGGTGGCCTTCAAGAAGTCATAGAATCATAGAATGGTTTAGGTTGGAAGAGACCTCAAAGCTCAGCCAGTTCCAACCCCCCTGTGCCATAGGCAGGGACACCTCCCACTAGATCAGGTCACTCAAGACTTCATCCAACCTGGCCTTGAACACCTCCAGGGAGGGAGCAGCCACAACCTCCCTGGGCAACCTGTTCCAGTGCCACTAGTCACTAGTAACAACCTGAGTCTGGGGTGTCTCAGGAATGATCAAGTAGTCAAAGCTGCACTATTATTCTTGGAAAGGAAGGCTTTGGTGGGGACTCTACATCTTTGCCTCTAGAGACCTCACAGTTAAAACTTAGCTGGCTAGCTTTGGTGCCAGTCCTCAGGAGCAGGATCTGCTCTGTGGAATCTGAGGTCTGCATGGACTATTTCCACCAGGAATTTGCAGCGTTGTAACCGTCTGAAACTCTGACAGGCAGTTCTAGGATCTACTACAGCCTCAAACCCCAGGAGCAGGATCTGCTCTGTGGAATCTGAGGTCTGCATGAACTATTTCCACCAGGAATTTGCAGCGTTGTAACCGTCTGAAACTCTGACAGGCAGTTCTAGGATCTACTACAGCCTCAAACCCCAGGAGCAGGATCTGCTCTGTGGAATCTGAGGTCTGCATGGACTATTTCCACCAGGAATTTGCAGAGCTGTAACCATCTGAAACTCTGACAGGCAGTTCTGCAGAGAACACCAAGATCACAAGGTAACCGTGCCCACCCTTAGGCATGCTGGAGAAACCCAGATTTAAAAACCTGTGAAAAACCCAGCAGCATGAAACCTGGCTCAGCAACAGGCAGGTGTATAAACAGACAAACTTCAGAGAACAAATTTGAAATACAAGGTTACCAAGTTCACAGCACAGGTCACTTTCCAAGAAACAAAATCTCACAAACAGAAGGTTGTTCCAATTGTCTCCATCTACCAACATTAACATCCCAAAACATGAAATCATGGAATTTGCCTGGGGAAGAGAGAGAAACCAGGCTCAGGACATTCATGCTCTGATAGTCAGGCTACTGCTGCCAACCATTCACTCGCAACCAGGCTGCTCTTCTACCAGCTTCTGTAGGGGCATCTCCAGAGCACAGATGAAATGAGCCTGTCTTCAGTCTGTTGGGCAATTCCCACAGCTGACTGTATGAACACAGCCCTGCATTCACTGCAGCAGCTAGCAAAGGTCGTTCCCTTGGCACACACCAAGTGCTCGGGTTGAGCCCAGCGGCAGGAACAAAGTTTTAGAACCAGGGAGTGCCTTTTTACATCAAACCCACACCAGAATGGGCTGGCCATGAGAGCTCGGCTTCAGCATCAGGGTGGAAGGGGCCTGAGCAGGCAAACAGCACCTTTGATACCAAAGGCATCTGGAGTTTTAAAATGCCACTTGTTTTCTATCTGGTATTTACAGGCTTTTTATATAGCTAAATGAACAGGGAGTCACTGCCCCTGTCACTATGGCTCGTTCAGTAGTGTTTGCAAAAATCAGTCTGAGTAAACTGCTCAGTAATGACTTCAGTCCTCAAGTTTCAGAGCAGTGAGTTTAATATTAAACCAGGAGATCAATATGGAACACCCCTCTGGCTTCTACAGAAGCTAAAGACATTTAGATGCTGTATAGCTACTCTGATTTGTGGCTGCCACTACTCATCCAAGTTTTAATGGTCCTCTGGAGGCCAGGCAAGAACTCAAAACAACCATCAGGTAGCAGCAAGTGAAAGCAGCAAATCTCCTCTGTTAAAAAGATCAAGAAAACCCACACGCTGGAAGGAAGCAGAAGCTTCCTCATCAGCCTTGTCCAAAAGCAGCTTGCAAAGAGGAATACCTGTCCTGGCAGTGACAGGAGAGCAAACAACCTCCTTGCTGCAGCACATGGGATGGAGAACAGGAAGCAGTGAGTAAATTAATAACCTTGACTTTTACAACAGTACTCTGAAGCCTATCTGTAATACAACTTAAATCCCGTCTGCAAATGAATTATGATGGGCTGTGGGTCAAATGCTAGCTTCAGGCTACCGGAGTCAACAGCTTTGCATCTGCACTCTGGTATGCACAAAGGTGCATCACTACAATTAAAAGCAAACTTGTGCAAAGCACATCAGAATTCCTGGTAAGAAGTTCAGTAATGAGCCATTGCTATTTCCTCTCGGGGCCTTTGTCAACACATGTCTGAACCTTAGAATCATAGAATCAGTCAGGGTTGGAAAGGGACCACAAAGATCAGCCAGTTCCAACCCCTCTGCCATGCCCAGGGACACCCTACCCTAGAGCAGGCTGCCCACAGCCTCTGCCAGACTGGCTGCAAACACCTCCAGGGATCTGGTCCCAAACACCTCCCTGGGAAACCCATTCCAGCCTCTCACCACTCTCATGCTCAACAACTTCCTCCTTACATCTAATCTGAATCTCTCCACCTCCAGCTTTGCTCCATTTCCCCTAGTCTTGTCACTCCCCGATAGCCTAAAAAGTCCCTTCCCAGCTTTTTTGTAGGCCTCTTTCAGATCCTGGAAGGCTACCAGAAGGTCACCTGGGAGCCTCCTCTTCTCCAGCCTGCACAGCCCCAACTCTTTCAGTCTGTCCTCATAGCAGAGGTGCTGCAGCCCTCTGAGCATCCTCATGGCCCTTCCACAGCCTCTTCTCCTGAAGAGTTCACTGTGTCTTTGCATCTTCTGTCTCCCCCTCATTAATGGTTATGTTTTAAATAAACTCAGCTGGGAAAGGTTTCCTTTGCAGTTCTGATTTAGTGCTCAGATACACACATATCCTGTTTGCCACACAGACAGACCTTGAAAGAACAACAACAACAACAAAAAAAACCCCAACCTAACAGAAGAAAGAAGGAGCAGGGTGGGTAGCAGGGCTGCTATGCTCAGCCATAGACAAGAACCCCTGCCCTCAGCATCCACAGCTGGGCTGGGGTTTTCTCCAGGGCTCAGCTCTGAGTGCCAAACTACTTCCAAAACTGTGATCCAGATCCAAAACACATATTAATAAACATCTGTAAAGGAGATGCAAGGGGACAGCTGGGCAGGTGGAGATGCACAGGCTGTACTCTCCGAGCAGCCAAGTAGCTAACAACTTGACTGCATGTCCTAACATACTACTACTTCCCAGTAACATCATTTACATTTCCAACGTCCTGGGACGTTTCCCTTGTTTAGACTGAAGGTTTTCAAGCATAAGATTGCAGTGAGGCTCATACAAGCCTGAAAGCCAGCACCTACCTGAGAGCTTCCACCTTTCACAGAGCTGCCTGGCAATTCTACAGCAAGTAAAAGCAGATGGAAGACTGCACATAGGTGGAGATTAAAGACCTCTGGCTGTTACACTAACCACAAAAGCCACTCCCTCGTTTTATTTACAAGAAACTGAAATTAAACTCCCCAGTAAACCCAAACAAGCCATAGGAGAGTCTTCACACATTAAATCCAGGCCACTTCAGAAAACACTTCACACACACACACAACTAAGCACCGCAGAGTTCAGAGGATTAGTTAAGGGCTGAAAATCATGTATATGCTTAAGTGATTTCCCCAGGCAGATATACACTGCCCCAGTATGTCTGATGGTAAACATCACACCCAAAGGAGTATTAATTTTTCAAGGCATTACATGCAGCACTCCATGTTCAGCTATGAGGCATTTCCCACTTCTCTTGCTAGAGATAACTGCAGCTGTTCCAAGGTTCTACCCAGCTGTGTTTAAGGACAGTTTTTCAAGACATTTACTTTATTTTTCCAGGGAGAAGCTAACAGTTGCTAACAGCAGAAGCTGCATTATGACAAACCAGCAATGACGAGATTGGAAGGAGTACAGCAACGAATCTATCCGTGGAGCAAAAACCTTAAACGATCCTTCCTGGTTTGTACCATTAGACACATTATTATTGTCCCTTAAAAGGAGATATTCTGTGATTTGTCTTTACTTCTCTTCCACAGAACAGGGGGATCAAGCAACTGCCAGCACAACCGGCACTGCAAAGCACACAACAGTGACAACAGCACAAGACACTTGCTTGGTTAGTCACACCTCCCTCTCCATCTTACAACAGGCAGATGGATGCTGTCTAATGATTAAAACATTTCAGGGAGGTTCCCTAATGAGTATGATCATTTTTACCTTAGGGGTGTGCATTCTAGCACTGTAATTACCCAAGGTTATTTTAGGATCCACTCCTGGCTCCTCTGTGGTCCAGAAGTTAGGCATTTTGTTATCTTGCATCTCAGCAGCAGCAAAACACCACAGCAGACAAATTGCTTTGTTTCACAGGCTGCTCACTGTGATGCCCTGAGCGTGTTTCAAACTGCTGGACAAGTTTTTAGCCTTCTCTTTCTACACCAGTGTGATGGTTAGTTTGTCAATGCAGCAGAATGCCTGCGTGGCAATACAAAGAGGAGCCTTCTAGAAGCTGGCACCTGATAGCATCAGGAGAGATGCTGGCAGTAAAACAAAAGATCTCACTAAAAATTACTGAAGCGGAAGACACAGCATAAAAGCTAAGAAAGAGCTGAGCGAGACTGATGTAGCTCCCCTTGGAAAGGCTTTCCAGATTGAAGCTACTGCAAAACAGAGATCCCTGAAGGAAGAAACCTGCCAGCCACAGAGGCTGCACCCCTGTAAAGAGAAAAATGAATCCTTTCATATCATCCCAAAATAGCAGCTGATTTGCACCTTGCCTGCTTCTCTAACATTCACTGCACACAGCCTCAGCCACACTCATTAGAGACCAGTTATGCTCGAGGTCGTCTGTACTGAAAGGAGTCTTGAGGACAGTAAAGCAACACAAAAAGCTCCTGCAGAATGCTGATGACATTGTTCTTACTCTCCCTTTCGGCTGATGCTGTACTCTCGCAGCAAATTCAGCGGCCACGGCCGCAGCCCTCAAATCAGAGCACTGCAACTGAGCAAGCAATGGAAAGGATCTAACTAGTCAGACACTCAGTTATTAATCACAACGAGCTATTGCCATGGAGAAAAGAGGAAAAGGGGGAGAGAACCCTGTGATTGTAATACTGGAAAATAATGCACACCTTTTTAAATGCTAACTGTCAAATCTCCCAGGCGCTGGCTCCATTGCTACCGAACAGCAGTGAAACGTTATTGTGGTGCCTCACTGTGTGCCTCCTTCACTCCTCAATGTCCTTCTACCTTTACAATACAGGGCTGACTTGAAGACTTAAAATGCTGCATGAAGCATGCTACCAAGTCCAGCCAAGACTGAGACAATCCATGTACATTTTGACTGCTCACGCTGCAGGATTACCATGGAACACAGCACACAGTGCATCTCCTATTGTTCTCATTGCAGTCCTCTGCTTCAATGCAAGTGAGATTAGAGCAAGAGATTTATTTTGACTGGATTAGGGCTTTTTTTTTGTTTGTTTGTTTGGTTGGTTCTTTTAATTTTGAGGCTGCCTGCCAGTGCTGGGATGTTCTGACCTACATTAAGGTTGGGTCTCTGTAGGTTCTGACGCAAGGACTGGTTTGAATCCAAATCTGAATCTGGTAGTAATTCTGTTTTGTGATACAGAAGGGTTTAAAAAACAGTAAAAAGCTCCCCAAAAAGCCTCAAAACAATATCTGAGAGGCAGAAAAAGGTTGGTTCTTTTTCAATCAGTCCCCTCAAATCTGAAAAACACAGAAGGATTCAAGCAACATACACAATTTGAGATGACTCAGTGCCTAGCAATGCACTACGCTGTCTGCTGCATGGCTTTTACAAAACAGCTTCACATTTATTCACTCACCAGTCATGAAACTGGGTAGTTCACCAAGGTGAACAGAACAGTTACAAACCCCAGGAAATTAGAGCCTGGAAGATTTTTAGGGCAGTGGAGGAAGAAAAACTATGTTTACTCACCTGGAGTTGATTTTTTTTTTTTTTTTTGCTATGGCAG
>VWZI01020609.1:100626-113355 GCA_013396835.1 Psilopogon haemacephalus | reverse complement strand
CAGCAGCTCCGCCAGCACCCCCGGCAGCAGCCCCGGCAGCAGCCCCGGCAGCAGCCCCGGCAGCCGCAGCCCCTGACTCGGCCATTTCCGCCTCGGACCTCCAGAAACGCTGCGGGCAGGGCTGAGAGCCAACTACAGCCTGATGAAGTCACCAAATTAATTTAGTTTTGGCCTATCCAGCGCTCTGCTGCCGCTCCCCTCCTCCTCCCTGGCATGTCCACAACCGGGGAGGTGAGAGGCTGAAGTAAGGAGCTGCTTTACTCCAGCAGAAGGGGGATCGGTGACACGGCACAGCCCTGCCGGCAGCGCCCGAGCAGCTCCCAGCCTCGCACTCCCGAGCAGAGCAGAGCAGAGCAGGGCAGAGCCAAGCCGAGCCCAGCCGGCGAGGCAGTGAGTCAGCAGGAGGCGGCTGAACATGCAGGGGTCTCACCACACGACAGGTCTGGGAAGAAGGGGAAACAGGAGTCTTAAACGTGGGGAAAAGCAGCTGCTGTTTCCTCAGGGGAGGCTGCAGGACACTATTACAGCCTGCTTGTCCAAGGTATGCGAAGTTCGCTCCCAGAGCACCCTCATGGGAAAGGTCTAGCTGAAGAAGGAGCACAATACACCTTTTCTACTCACAAATTATGCAATGTGATGCAGAGAACAAGGAATTTCCTCTCTTTTTACGCTAAAAGCAAACGCAGATACGCACTGATGCATGCACTGCAACATTTATCCTAACCTTAATAGAATCATAAAGTGGTTTAGGTTGGAAGAGACCTCAAAGATCATCCTGTTCCAACCCCCCTGTGCCATAGGCAGGGACACCTCCCACTAGATCAGGACACTCAAGAACTCATCCAGCCTGGCCTTGAACACCTCTATCTGAATCACAGAATATCCAGAGTTAGAATAGATCCACCGAGGACTGAGTCCTCTCCCTGTTACTGCAGGGAACAAGGCCCCTTCAAAGTGGCCTTAGAATCACAGAATCAGTCAGGATTGGAAAGGACCACAAGGATCAGCCAGTTCCAACCCCCCTGCCATGCTCAGGGACACCCTACCCTAGATCAGGCTGCCCACAGCCTCTGCCAGCCTGGCTGCAAACACCTCCAGGGATCTGGCCCCAAACACCTCCCTGGGCAACCCATTCCAGGGCCTCACCACTCTCATGCTCAACAACTTCCTCCTCACCTCCAGTTTGAATCTCCCCACCCGCAGCTTTGCTCCATTCCCCCAATCCTGTCACTCCCTCGTGGCCTAAAAAGTCCCTCCCCAGCTTTTCTGTAGCCCCCTTCAGATCCTGGAAGGCCACCAGAAGTTCGCCTGGGAGCCTCCTCCTCTCCAGCCTGCACAGCCCCAACTCTTTCAGGCTGTGCTCACAGCAGAGGTGCTGCAGCCCTCTGAGCAGCCTCATGGCCCTTCTCTGGACACACTCCAGCATGTCCACATCCCTCTTGTAACAGGGGCTCCAGAACTGGATGCAGTACTCCAGTACTTTGAGGCAGGTACCTTGAAGGTGTCTGTGGTGGCACCCTGGGGAAAGGCCAAGAAAGAGCACACTGGCCACCAGGGCAACCACTGCAACCAGTGCAGCCATCCCTGGACACACAGCAAAGGTGCAGGAGCACAACAGAGCCACTCTGCTGCCAGGCAGGCAGCCAACCTTGCTTGCTCCCTGAACTAGTCAGAGGCAGGAAGGTGATGACACCGAGCAGGGGTATAAGACAACATTTATTTTAAGCCATCTTTACCCTGCAGTTGTAAACAAGCATGTGACAACAGATGAAGCAACAGGCAACCTGGCTGGCTGCTTTCACTGCTGCATCATACTCTAAAACACAGCCATGTATTTTTGTAACAAAATATCAAGCTCTGGTAAGGCTGTCCAGGGTTACCACTGCTACCACAGCTCTGCTGCTCTTTGGGGTTCGCAGGAGAAGTGCCAGGCTTTCTCCTGGATGTGCAGGGCACTTGGTGAGCAAGGTTCTAGGACCAAGCTCCAGCAGGCAGATGAGCCTCAAGCACATCCCTTCCAAGCACTGCCTCTGCAGACCAACACACACACCTGTCACTAGACTGCAATCCAACATCTCTCCTACTTCTCCCTCCACTGTTGGTGAAAGCCAGGCTAAAAAAAGACTAGTAAAAACATCCTGGGAGTTCTGACATCTCCAATGTTGCTGAAACAGGCCCAAATAAACAGTCTTGTCTTTGGCAGCTGTAACCCCCCTACAAATTGTTACTGAATGCACTGAAGGGATTTCAAGGGTTAACACTGCCAGCCATGATAATTTTTAGGGTTGGATCCCAAAGCAACTTGACCTCTTCCCTCATTCTGGTAAATTAACACTGCAACAGACAAGGAAACACACTGAAATCACTCTGGTGCTGAAGATATTACCAGTGAATGACTCGCACTTAAGAATTAATCCTACCAAGGACCGTCTACAGCAGGGATGAACTTTTAAGTGCAATTGCTTAACTGCTAAATTAATTTTAGGGCAACTAAAAGTAGAGTTCACTAATCCTTCGCAGCATAAATTGCCCTTTAGGAACATGCTAGCTGAACCATCTGTGATTTATGTAATGTGTTATTCTTGCTGCGTGCCAGTAACCACAAACTTCTTTTTACCATTGTTGCGCTACCAACACAATTGCTGAGGCTACCAGCATCAAGTAAAACTTCCCCAAAACTCTTTTTCTTTTTTTTTTTTTTTAAACCATGTTAGTCTTTGAAGGTCTGGGAAGTTGGCATTTTCATTCAGATTTTGACTTTTAATGTCTCCAGTCTATCCGAAGGAGGAAATTCTCCACAGCTTTTTAACTCCAGCTAACTTAGGTAGTGCTCACTGCTTTGATGCAACTGTGATTGTAAGGGCACAATTACTGGCAGTTACAAGTCCTTATCTAGGAGGCCCAGTAAAGCTTTGTACCTCAAGCTAAGAGCAGCATAGATGTGCTGTTTAATAGGATTTGGCCTCCTTCTCTGGAATATCTTGAGGTCAATTCCTAAAGTGTATTGCTTCCAGCTGGCAAATGGTGACATTACCAAGTTCAACTCCCACAATAAACAAGGCAAAGCCCCAGTTTATTCCTTGAATTGTTTTTTAACTACATCTAAGTGCAGTTAAGAAGGTGCTGCAACGTGAATATTTAGTTTCTTCAGCGTTCTCAGTGCTGTTGTAGGTCATGTAACAAGCCAGTTCTGCACCACTCCCTGCTGAAGCACAAACGAAGCACACATCTGACATTTTAAGATCAGTGCTTAGTTAAGTTTAATCTGCAGGAAATGTTTATCAAAAATGTTACTGTTTTGTGCATGGAAAAGATGTGCCACTCCTTCAATGCAGCAGTGGTAATTTATCAGCTTTTAACCTCAAGACACAATCTTCAATTGCAATGCAAGTAATTAATTTTATGACAGAGCAAAGCTGTCCCTTTGCTCTACTGTGTGTATAAGCTTTTGGTCACCCCTTGGTGCCGAATTGCAGAAAGCTGATTTCGAGTGGTTTAAAGAATGTGGTATGAAGCAATTCTTAGGCTGCAGCAGCAGCATAAGCAGAGCTTTTGCAAGAATTAAGCTAGAAAATAGTTGAAGTTGCTGCAGTGGAACTGAGACTGCATGCACATACTCTTCCATTTGAAACCTTTGCTAAGATGACTTCACCTTGGTGCCAGTACTGTTTGCTGCCATACGACATCTCTTTCACTTTTAAAGTCACCTAGTTTTGTGACTCTGTGTGCTGTGTTTTGCACTCAAGGGTTGTTTATTCCTGTAGTTACGGAAGAGGATTATGAAGTAACTCAGGTACAAGAACTCAGAGATATCTGCAGCAACCTCCTGTTGGTGCAAAGCCAGCACTGGTCCTAGCTATCTGAGGTTTGAGACTCTCCAAGAACAGATATTCCACAGCCTTTCCAAGAAATCTCTTCCAGTGTTCAACTGTCCTCACAGAAAAAATATTCTCCCAGTATATAAAGTGATTTCGACCGCAGCAGCTGCTGACAGCCATTGCCTCTTAACTTCTCCCCATGCACCTTTGAGAAGGACCTGGCTCCATCTTCTCAATGGCACCTCCCTCCCTTTAGACAGCTAGAGACTGCAATGAGATCTTCCCCTTGAACTATCTCTTCTCCAGGCTGACCAAACCTAACTCACATGCTCCAGCCCCTTGACCATCCTGGTGGCCCTCAACCTCACTACAGTATGTCACTGCCTCTCCCAAACGGGGCAGACACAATATGCAAGATGTGGTCTCAGAAGCAGCAGAGGGAAACAGCCACTTCCCTGGAGCTGCTGGCTCCACGCCTGCTAATGCAGCCCAGCAGGGGCTTGGCCTTCTTCCCTGCAAGAGCACACTGCTGACTCATGTTCATCTTGTTCACAGTCAGGTCTATACTGTGCAGAACTTCAAGGAAAATTAGAGGGGGGAGGGCTTAAGGTGATAGTGGAAAGCAGCAACCTCAGTGCTTAGACCATTCTATAGCATCCCCATTGCTGTGAAACTCACTTCACGCTTAGGGACCACAGATTAAAAACATGCACTGGAAAGATGAACTTCTGCAGGCAGAAATATATATTGAAGGGAAGAAAAGCAAAAAGTAAATATTCCTTTTGCCTCCTGAAGTCTGACAACTTGCACAAGGTGAGTGTGTTGACTGAACACAGCACTTTCAACCCCAGTTCAGAATCTGCATCGTGCATGACTCTGCAGCATGAGTAGAGGCAAGAAGGGATATGGACAGCAAACAGTAATTCAGTAAAATACAGTTAAAGTCATCCTGCACAACAAGGTTTCCAGCAGAACAGCTATTTACATGTGAATGCTGTCCTCTTAGGAAAATTAATCCCTTCTATTCAGCCAATTATCACTTCACTGTCTCCATGTTCCCAGCACTCCTACACACCACAGTCTTGCTGTACAGGAAAGCTCCCGTGGGACTTCCATATCGCTGCGTTATGTACTCCGCTTCCATACGGACAATTACTCACAGATTCTGAAGTTATTTTAATAAGCCCTGATTTGTATTAACATTGAAGCCATAAGCAAAGCAAATGCACATTCTACTGCAAATATTTCAGTGCTTCCTATCCATGATATGACTGGCCTAGCTCCACGGAGATTAACCTTAAGAAGCAGAACGTAACGACCGTGTAAAATTTGCCTAAAATGAATTTTCATTCCCCCCCCACCCCGAAATTGTTTAAGACATATTGCCAGCTGGCCCTTCCGAGCATCAACGCTGCATTCCACAGTGACAGGCAAGGATTTGCCTTCATGTGCATCTCTGAATAATTACAGCTGCTTGAGTTGGAAATCTGTAAGGTACTACGGAACCCTGCTGTAGGTGGGGGTGGAGGCTCACTTGAGTTACGCCTAAGATAAAACCAAAGTCCATGGATCTTGCTTGCTAGCTTGTGGGGTTCCATATTGCCAAGAGACACCATAGTGGAAATTAAACCTCTGAAACAACACACACAACCATATTTTGAGGACTGAGCCATGCAGCATTGCTTTACACTATGCCAATGCAGCAAAATAAGCTATTCCTTGCCTCTGTCAGCTGCCACACGGGAGCAGAAGAAGTCCTTAACTCCAAACTGAGGACTTTCCAGTTTGCATGGCATCTTTAAATATTGCTCCAGACCACTCTAAGTTTCTATTTAAATTCATATAAGGCCAACACAGTGTTTCTGTCCTTGCTCCAACACCTGTGGAGGACCAAGACCCACAATCTGAAGGGGGCCTACAGGAAGGCTGGGGAGGGACTATTGACAAGGTCTTGTAATGACAGGATGAGGAGGAATGGGTTAAAACTGTCAAAGGGGAGATTTAAACGGGATGCTAGGAGGAAGTTCTTCACAGTGAGGGTGGTGAGACACTGGCACAGGTTGCCCAGGGAGGTGTTCAAGGCCAGGCTGGATGAGACCTTGAGCAACCTGATCTAGTGGGAGGTGTCCCTGCCTATGGCACAGGGGGATTGGAACTGGATGATCTCTGAGGTCTCTTCCAAGCTAAACCATTCTAAGATTCTATGAATCTTCCAGCACCTCATCCACATTCCACAGCTCCTCCATCCTCCAGCCAACATAAGCAAGCAATGCAAGGTGGCTGTGGACAGAGCCAGAACATCAAGACCACAACCTGCATGCTGTGTTCCTGTCCAGGCAGAATGATTTGGCAGAGCTGTAGGATTTCCTACGGAAGCTACATCCTTAACTCTGAACTCACTGATGAATGTTTACATTTCCTGTTTGGATAGCAGAGCAAAAACACAGATTTACCACGAGCACCCTTTGCTATGCAGGCAGCTCTATGGAAGCACTCTGACATGATAAGCTGAGCCATTTTATGGCTGTTATTTCAGCACACTGGGCCTTCCCTGTCAAATACTTCATAACTTAGCACGCCACCAGAAAAACCAGGCAAGCCTGTGTCAAAATATCACAGGCAAGAGTTCAATTTTGAATTAAATGCGTAACAGCGCAGCGGAGCTGTTAAAAATAAAGCCCCCCTGCTTGTAAAACTCCAGAAGCTAAATGCATGCTCAAGAGCATGCATTTTAGAGCTGATATTCCCCTTCCCCTCCCACCTAATTATCATGAAACAATATGAAGAAGATGCTTTATCGGTGAGTCAGGCAGCAGAGGTCTGAGCCGGATCCAAAGGGTTACGCAGTGCTCAGCTAACACCATCCACAGAAGAACACGGATGTTTTCCATTTACATTCCCTAGCGCCAACGCTGGAAGCAAGCGATCACTGCTGCTAGCTGGAGGCCAGGATTCAGGGAGCCAGGGCATGAGCGTCCCAGCGTCGTCCCGGTGCTGCATCAGTGTCACCACCACCACCAGGCTTACTCCACGCTGCAGCCTTCGTGCCATCCCGCTCGGTGGTTCGTGTGATTGAGAGCAGATGCGGCGAGCCCACTCGTTTTCAATTAGCAAACAAAGGCTGCAAGTTGCATCTCCAGAGCGAAGAGCTGGCACACAATTTATCTTCTTCCTTTACCAAGCCTTTGCTATAATTAGCTATGGGCATGAGGAAGGAGAGAAGACTGTCAAATTAAACTAACCACCCCCTCTAAGCCCCAAAACCGAAACCTCTGAAGAGACTTTTTGAAGTCGCTCATGTGAATGCCAAGGCTTGACATGTAAACCCAGGACACTTAAGTTTTCTTACCATCCCCCAAAACAAGCTCTGTCTCTCAAAAGGTTACACCAAGTATGCCACAGTGATGAGAACATCACTGTGGTCCAGCCTGCTTGTCATGAAGCGGCTGCATCTCCCTCAAAAATCCAAGGAAATAGCTTTCCTCAGGCTCTCCTGGTCCACAGTTCCACCTCCACATCACCTTTCTTTCACAGTGCTGCATGTTTTTCAGTGCCTAGCAATCTAGAGTCTAGATTAAAGAAACTCAGGCAGAAGCCAAAGTGTCTGTATCTAAAAATGACAGCATCAGGTTCAGTTCTCGCATGTCCTAAGCTCACTCCTGGTTTTTTTTTTTTTTCTTCTGCTGGGTGCCAGAATCAAGCTGCTGTTGCTATGCAGCTCAAAAAGGTAGTTTAAAAAAAAAACCAAAAAACCTCAGAATGCAGCCTCCCACCTACAGGATGTTTCTGAAAGCCACGGAGGCTGGGTGCAAATTAGGGGTACTCAGACCCTTCTGGTGAGAGCGCTTGGGTGCGAGCTGAGAAGATGCTTCTGTCTGAAAGTTACTTTCATTTCCTGCTACAAACTGGGTTGTCGGTGGAGTGCTCTTTTCCCCTCCTCCTCCCCCTCCCCCCATAAAGCTAACTCTCTTTTAACCCCCAATTTTAACAAATACCCTCAGCTCCCAAAACATGGTGAAGATATTTGCTCCAAGGAAGATCCAAATGTAGGTCAAGAGAGGTAGCCCAATAATGCAAGCACAGCCTACTGAGGCTTCAAACTGCTGATGGAGGATTGAGCACATAACCCTCTGAGACATAGACATGCACTCACATGTGATCCCCAGTTATCCTCACACGGTTTTACACTGCACTTTGAGGGCTGAACCTGCCCAGCAGAAGACACCAAAACAGCTCTGCCTAGGCAGAGCACTCCCTAATCAGCAAACAAGATTATAGAGCAGCAGCAGTAGCAGCAACAGGAAGCCAGCTTTATGAAAGTGAAAGAAGAGAAGATAGAGGGGACCTAAGCTCACAAGAACCAGGCAAAGATTTCTGCATGGTACCTCTCCTGCTGCCAACCATCAGGATGGTCCTCTCTTGGATAGCCAGTAGCTTGTTGTGATCCAGCTGCTTGACAGCCAAGGTTATCACAGCTACCACTTTTAGAAAAGCTCAAGCCAAATTTATGGGATGTGATTTCTGATCCTTTTTTTTTTTTTCTTAAGCAGTAATTTATTATTGCCTTACTTCCGATGAAATTCAGGGCAGAATTCCTACAACAGCAGCAGTCAGGCCAAGAGCAAATGCCTCTGAAAATAATGTTTCAGTTATTAATACATTTGATAGTGTTTGCTTTGAGTAGCATTTACAGTTCCAGAGAATGAAAACAGTCATGCCTGACTGCACTATGAAAGTGAGAGGACAACTCGCTGCTCTTATTTTGTATCATCTTCCCAGTTCTCAGCAAGTTTGGGCCTTAATGCACTACTTTTATCATAGGTGGCCTTTTTTACTTCAGTGCAATTACCTGCACACTACATATTCAATGGGCAAGAAATGCCTTCTGCCCAGAGTAAGAGGAAGCATTAAGTCTCCCTTTGTACCTTGAATAAAGCTGCACGTGTGTGGAAGGCAGAGTCACCAGAAGCAGTGGCAGGCACTCATCCTGCCAAGGGAAGGATGCTCTGCCCCATGGGGCCAGCCTCCTTCCAGCAATTCATCAGCAGTTGGGAAGGCAAAGCCCGAACCACTGAAATGCCAACCTCTGCTTTCATCATGGGAGTTATCAGCTCATGCTGCAGTAAAAGACTGCCAGATAAACTGTGGGGCCTTAAGAAGTGCTTTTCAGCAGAGGGTGAGGAAATCCCCACTGCCATCCAGCTTTCATTACCACACATCAGCAGCTTCAGCAAGCCTTTCTAAAAGGAAGACAACACTTAAGAGAAAACAAACGTTTAAACCAGAGACCATTCGAAAGGTAGACACAGGGAGAAAGGGGGTTGAGTTTGTCTCTTTTAACTTAGTGATCTGAAGAAAAATAATCCAAAAGTTAGCCCACTGCCCCTCCTCTTCACCAAAGTTTGGGGAATAAAACTAAATATAGACAGTGTAGAAGGAGCAGGAAACCTTTCTTTTCTAGCAGCACAATGATAAAACAAAAGTTAGTCATGGTTATCCTGCAAATGAGCAGGCAACATTTTGTCCCTTTTAGCCCACTTCCCTTCCTCTTCACCAAAGTTCGGGGAATAAAACTAAATATAGCCACTGTAGATGGACCAGAAAACCTTTTTTTTCTAGCAACACAATGATAAAGCAAAAGTTAGCCATGGTTATCCTGCAAAGGAGCTGCAACAATTTGTCCCTTTTAGCCCACTTCCCTTCCTCTTCACCAAAGCTTGGGGAATAAAACTAAATTTAGCCAGTGTAGAAGGACCAGAAAACCATTTTTTCTAGCAGCACAATCAATGATAAAGCAGAAGTTAGCTATGGTTATGCTGCAAAGGAGCATACAACAGTGTATCCTTTTTTGCCCACTTCCCCTCCTCTTCACCAAAGTTTGGGGAATAAAACTAAATTTAGCCAGTGTAGAAGGACCTGGAAACCAATTTTTCTAGCAGCACAGTGACAAAGCAAAAGTTAGCCATGGTTATGCTGCAAAGGGAGCATGCAACAGTTTGTACCTTTTAGAGCAGAGTAGCTTGGGCTGGGCATACCATTCAAACCTGGAAATATTCAAACCCTTTGGACAGCTCGCTTTTGAAAGTATGATGAGCTGATCAACCACACGTGATGCTTGGAGCCTGGCAAAAAAGGCACTTGCAGGCATGTATTTTTACATAAATAAATCTCCACACAGCTATTGATTTGGTTTCTCATTTAATTTTTTTTTTTTTTTCTTGAACATACCAGCAAAACTATAATTAAATGCAATGCCATTCTCAGAAGTCAGCCCAAAGCTATTCTGGGCCAACAAAATGACACCTCGGTTCCAACCAAACTCTTAAAGTCAGTCCTCCTGATCTGGAGTGCATGAAACAGCATTTGGCCTGGGAAACTCAGAATGATCAGAGCTATTTACACAAATATTTACTCTGAAAGCTATTTACACATCTCCCCGTGACTCAAATTTATGCCAAAGTGTCTGTTTTCCATTTAGCAGCTACATAAGGCTGGATGAGAAACTTAACACCTCGGGCCTGTATGTCCCAGTCTGCAAAATATAATATGTGCTTTGGAAGACTTGGAAAAACTATTTGTGGCTTTGCATACGGAGCACATGGTCGGGGCTCATGTGGTACAGGGTCAGTTCCCTGCTGCATCCTTAACTCAGTGGATATCTTAGGCCAGCTCCTTCCACGTTAGCTTCCTAGTCTGTAAAACTTCAGCTCTTTTGAATCTGGTTTGGGTATACAGATCTTTGGTAGGAGCTGATATTTGAAACAGTGTAGTTGTGGGTAATTTTTTTGTTTATTTGGGGGGATTCTGTTTGGTTTTTAGGTCTCAGAATAACTAAACGTAAACTTCCTTCTAGTTAACAAACACTACGTCTGTTTTTAAAATACGTGTGAACCAGAGCATGCAAAAAAAAAAAAAGTAAAATAAGAAAGCACTTCTGATATTAGAGGAGCAAAAAATGAAATAGTGACCCTCTCTCTACACATTTAGTAAATACAGTTTAACTCGAGCAAAGCTGCAGTACACAGAAGTGTACTGTGAGCAAAGTGTACACTTCTAGATCTGTACAACTGCTGGTCTGATGTCACGCTTCAGACTGGGTTAAGGACATATTTATTCCATATTTCTAGATACAGATGGGAGGAACCAGCCCAAGGATCTGAAGCACAGCAACTTATGTCATATGGCAACGATGCAGAAGCTGATTCAAAGTCATTGTGGCGCCAACAGTCCAGCATGGCAATAGGCACAATACTGATGGTACCACTGACCAGCTGCTGCAACTCCAACTTAGCAACGACCAAACCAGTCCAGACATCTAAGGTTTTCAGGGAACTTAAAAGCCCATTCTTTCCCCCTATCAAGGAGAATTTTCACCAGGCTTTTCACATATTGTCTTTAAAGTTTGTTTCTGCTGTGGTCGGTATCTACTTGATAAAGTACCTTAGAGGTACAGATGAAAACAAATTCTCATTCTCCCTGAAGAAAAGGGGAAAACACAGATAGAAGTGCCATGACTGTAGACCAGATTAGGTTTCCACAAAGCAAAAAGAACCTAAACAGGGCTCCCCAGTGCAACTGCTTGTCTACACATAAAAGGTTTTATTTATGAAATGTATTGGATTATTTATTTACTGCCCTACAAGAACATGCAACATTAGCATCGGTGGCTCTGCGTTGCTTTATTTTGCAGATAGGGTCACAGAGCTTTGCAAGACCAAGGAATGCTCTGAATGAAAGGCTATTCAGATGCAGAATAACTTCACAGTTTCTGGAGAGCTGGACAAGTGATTTAATTATTTCTGTCATCACGTGCTTAACGCAGCAGCCTCACAAAATGTCTTTTCTAGACATAGCTCAGTGTATGGCACGACAGGCAGGAGGACAAGAACACTGACTTCTTGATGGCCGCAGAAAATAATACACAAACCTATAGCAAAAGAGTAACAGAGAACCTCATTCAACAGAGGTCTTCGAAAGAATCCTTCTGAAGGAAAGCAGCGAGAAAGCAATCAACTGCACCTATGACGCGCCAGAATAATTAGAGGCGGACGCATGCTAATTAATTTCAAATCCATTTCATTTTCCTGCTGAAGTGCGTGATGGAAATGGAGCCTTCCTCTAGCGCACAATCTCAGACTGCTCAGCTGAAATTCAGATACGGGAATTTGAAAGCTCTGCAAGTACAAGCAGGTCTTTACAAAAGCAATTCTGCTCCCCTGTGTAAACGGCGTGCACTGGGGCTTCACTACACAAAGTGTGAACAGATTCAGAGAGAGAGACACCCCCGAGGTTTTGCTGCTTTTCCAACAAACCACACGCCTGGGTCTCCAACGCGCTTGAGAATCGCCCTGCGCTGTGTGCGATCAAAAATGAAGCTGACTGTCCAGGTTAGCAGGGGTCAGCTGCCGTTGCTCCTCAGCAGAAGGAAAAGACAAACAGATACTGCGATTTTCTTCAGACAAACAAGCCAAGGCATCCTCATTTGTTTTCATCTAATCGAGTGTACAAGTCGCCACTTCGGGCAGCTCTTTTGAAAGCAGCATCATTTCCTGCTGTCGGGAAGCCAGCTCCGAGGGGCGTGTTCTCTGCAGAGGCACCGCTCGCTGTCATCCCGGCGGGCACCGAACAGAGCTCTACGGTAACGTTAAGGGGAGCCCCCAGCCCGCATTTTATCTCCCTTCCAGCCGGCAGCAAGCAGCACATCAAACCAGTTGCGTTCCGGGCCGCGCCGCGACCCTTATCAAACAATGCAAACAATTTTAATGAGCTTATCTGCCGGAGCACATTGTCGGGAGATGTTAATGCAGCAGCGCATGCCAAACCAGTCATCAAAAATGCCTACTGCGACTGCGACAAAGGACCCGGTCCCCTTAAAAAAAAAAAAAATTACCGAAAAATAAATACAAAGTAG
>VWZI01020609.1:74477-99553 GCA_013396835.1 Psilopogon haemacephalus | reverse complement strand
CGCGCCCCACACACAAAGAGGCGCTCGCCGCCGGGGCGCGCGGCGGCCGCCCGCCGTTCCTCAGGGCTGGCGGAGCTGAGGCCCGAGCAGCGAGGCGGTGCTGCGAGGAGCTGGGCGGACAAAGCGCCGGGGCAGCCTCCCGAGCAGCCTTTGCTCGGCGCCCACGCCGTTATCCCGCCGCCTCCGTGCCGGTCCCTGCGCCCGTGGGCGGCAGGGAAAGTCGGCCGTGTGTCCCCTCGGGAGCGGGGAGGGAAGCCCCTCAGAGGGAAGCTCTGCGCGCCTCAAGCCCTGACAAGGGCGGCCGCGGGTTCGCCCTGGTTTTGCGGGAAGCAGCGGGACCTCCGAGCCTGACATCCCAACGTCGCCCTCCTCTCCCCGACACCCCCCAGCGTCACTGCTTGGCTGGCAGGGGTCTCACACAGTGGGACAGGCTGCCTAGGGAGGTGGGGCTCAACCCCCAGCCCTGGAGGTGTTTTGAAATCTGCAGAGATCTGCTTAGCACCAGGCTTAGAGAGTGGTTAGACTTCTGAAGGTCTTTCCCAACCAGAACCATTCGATGCCTTTCCCCCACACTGGATCTCAAGCTGTACGGAACGAGTCCCCCAGCACTCTGTCTGCTGTTCCAATGCCCAGACGGCAGCGGTGCAGTTCCAACACGGCGACACCACCCAGCGCTCTCCTTCACATCTTCCCTCTGCTTTAGTGTGCCAGCTCCACTGCCCTGCCCATCCTCCCCTCCCACCAGGATGTCCAAATCACCGAGCTCTGTATCCCTGCTTACAGCTTCGTTGGAGAGCACAGCAAAACATCTGGCAAGATGCCTTGCACGTTGCCAGCTTTCTCCTGCTCTCTGGCTTCCACAGAGGAGCCATCTGATGGCACATCGTTTGAGATCTTGTTTGGGTCAGAAAGAAGAAGAGAACATGCCAAGGCAGTGGTAGTGGACGGCTGACACTGCTAGCTGTTAATACCAGCGGTCTCACAACTCTTTATCCCTTCCTCCTCTTCATTCAAAAGGGATTTTTTTAATCCCCAGCCTCCCAGTTGGTTTTCCCTCTGCCTATCTGATTTCTGCACATCTTCCCTTGGAATGTCCTTCAAAGTTTTGGTGCTAACCACAGATCGCCCTCAGAAGCAGATCTGAACGTCACTGTGGTTGAAGCCTACCCCTCGTGTCCCAACACTGCATCCAAACTCCCACATCTGCCACTCCACGAAAACAAAACTATCCAACTGTTCACAAGTTGCCTTCTCTCAACAGAAACCAGCAAGAGTGATTATGGACACAGCCTCCAAGCAGATCCAAGTGACCTCAAGGCCGTTGGATGCAAAAGAGCAAAATATATTGGGGGCAGATCTATCAACATCTTAAAAAAACCCAAACTCCCAAACCTCAACCACCACACCCCAAAATCCAACTGTCTTTAAAAAGGAGTTTCGAGGTGGCAGATCAAAGGGAAGACCAGTATCAATATTTCAGTATGTTCTCAGAGGCACATCTCTCTCAACAGAAACCAGCAAGAGTGATTATGGACACAGCCTCCAAGCAGATCCAAGTGACCTCAAGGCCGTTGGATGCAAAAGAGCAAAATATATTGGGGGCAGATCTATCAACATCTTAAAAAAACCCAAACCCCCAAACCTCAACCACCACACCCCAAAATCCAACTGTCTTTTAAAAGGAGTTTCGAGGTGGCAGGTCAAAGGGAAGAGAGTATCAATATTTCAGTATGTTCTCAGAGGCACATTTTGATATTTTAACATAAAAATGAGTTTAATCAGCTTCATACCTCAGATCTCTGAGGCACTAAAAAGTGACTTTTACAATTTAACCCATCTGAAATGACATTTTTTCCTGGAGGTGGTTCAGTGTACTCCTGAGGCAGACTTTGGATTCACAGAGAGCTTGCAAGGTGAGCGCAGTCAATAACTAAACACCAAGAGCACAGCACCACCAGGACCACTGGGAAACTCCTGGGACTGAAATCAGGTGTATACATTAACACACACCTACAGCAATCTCTACCAATTTGCCATGGCCCCCTGGACATCAAGGTAGGAGGTTTTATTTATTCTTTCTGCCAGCTTTTCAGATATACTCAACATTTTGCTTTCAGTAACCAACCTGTGAAACATTTGTTGTTGGCATACTTGGCTGAAAAATGTTCTGTTCATTTGGCAACAGTAGACCCACTGGAGAAAGTTGCCTTTGAGTCCTTTTCAAAACAAGCAACAAAATAAATTATAGAATCATAGAATGGTTTAGGTTGGAAGAGACCTTAAAGATCAGCCAGGTCCAACCCCCCTGTGCCATAGGCAGGGACACCTCCCACTAGATCAGGATGCTCAAGACCTCATCCAGCCTGGCCTTGAACACCTCCAGGGAGGGAGCAGCCACAACCTCCCTGGGCAACCTGTTCCAGTGTCTTGCCACCCTCACTGTGAAGAATTTCTTCCTAACATCCCGTTTAAATCTCCCCTCTGCCAATTTGAACCCATTCCCCCTCGTCCTGTCATTACAAGACCTTGTGAACAGTCCCTCCCCAGCCCTCCTGTAGCCCCCTTCATGCATCCTACTGGAGGGCTACTATAAGGTCTCCTGGAAGCCTTCTCTTCTCCAGGCTGAAAAGTCCCAACTCTCTCAGCCTGTGCTCATAGCAGAGGTGCTCCAGCCCTCTGATCATCTTCATGGCCCTCCTCTGGACTCTCTCCAGCAGCTCCACGTCCTTCCTGTGCTGGGGGCTCCAGAACTGCACACAGTACTCCAGGTGGGGTCTGACGAGAGCAGAGCAAAGGGGCAGAATCCTCTCCCTTGCCCTGCTGCCCACAGCCTCTCTTAATGCAGCCCAGCACACAGTTGCTGTCTGGGCTGTGTGTGCACACTGTTGGCTCATATTGAGCTTCTCATCCACCCAGACCTCCAGGTCCTTTTCCTCAGAGCTGCTCTCCAGCCACTCACCACCCAGCCTGTATTTGTGCTTGGGATTACACCGACCCAGGTGCAGGACCTTACACTTGGACCTGCTTAATTCTGCTTAAAAGGCCAGTAAGTGTCTCATAGCACTCGGTAGCATGAAGAAGCCAGAAATATTACATGGTGAGAGTGTGTGAAAACAATCTAGAGAAGGTTCATCAGCTGCCAGACACAACCCTACCTGCTCTGCTAAGCAGTGAGCAATGCAAAACTCTGCTGCCCCAGCTTGTAAAAATATTTTTATTTCTCCACTAGTGGCAAAGAACAGAAGCTTCTTTACTGAAGTCTCCAAAACTATTTAAACTGTGTGCTGACAAAGCTCCAGGAGAGAAGTGCAGGTGAGGGCAGCACGGCAACCCCGCATCAGACCCCTTGTGGTGGCTTAAGCAGTTCCCTGCCCCTCCACCTTTTGAAATAAACCCTGGCTAGGACTCAGAACACTGGAAGTTGATAAATGAAGCTTTGTATTTACAGCTTTGCACAAAATACAAGCAGATATTTACAAGTTATAACAGATATTTGCAGATGTATACAATGAAAAGGTAATACAGAAACACCACAGCCTTCCCAGGGACCAAAATCCCCAAGAGGGGTAACCAACCACCCCTACTGCCTTTCCCCCCTTCCCCAATCTTATCTCACCACCTGTTGTTGCTGCAGATAAGCTGAGGTAGATTGGCCAGGGAGGGTTAGCAGTAGGAAAGAAATGAGTAGTATTACTGAGAATTAGCTACCAAGGCAGAGACCAAGGAGACCATGCAAAGAGCAGCTACACCCAGAGCGGCCTGAAACCGTCTGACTATCTGTGTTTGAGTTATGCTTTTAAAAACAACTTTTTTTCCTTTCTCAGTAAAGCTATTGGTGAAGTGCCATCCTGTGTTTTCCTCTCTCGGCCAATAGTCTAATTTCTCACTCAAATTCTCCAATTAGTTCAAACCAGCACACCCCTCCTTGTGTCAGGATTCAGGGTTAGGCAACACAAGCAGTGTCTCAGTGCAGCACCTTCACCTTTGCAGGCCTTAGCAAAAGCAGCCTGGTGCTGGTTTTCAGAAAGCACTGCTTCTCTGTGTGAGCCAGCACAGCTTGGGGGCACAGTGGGGATTCTGTATGCACGGCACTCCCTCCACTGACATCTCTGTCTCTGAGCACTGTGTGGCCTGCGAACACAACCCTTATCCGTATATGTAGGAAGCCACCAGTGTCACCTTCCCACTTTCATCATTCCCAGCAAAGAGGTCTCAGAAGCGGATCCAGACACGCAGGACAAAAAAAAGAAGAACCTGTTGCTGTTATTAGGTGCCTGTGCATCTGTACTGCCTTTATCTATTTTACATGTAGGAGGCATACACAAAGAGAAGCAGCTCAAAGAGTAAAAGGTCATCGTGGTGTTGACAACAAAATCCAACACCTATAGTGTGATGACAGTACCAAAACCTATTACTCACAAGTGATATGCAGACTAAGCAAAGCAGAGAGCCAGGAAGGCAAATAATGCCAAAGGGTGGAATTACAAAACCTGATGTAATGGACCTTCAAGCACTGAGAACCACAGGAGCAGCAGCTGAAGGCACCTATGGAGGTCATGCACTCCAGTCTGCCAGTCCTGCAGGATTGTCATCAATACAAGGTGAGATCATGTTTGGCAGCACAATTACAGCCTACCCACATCTTGAAAATCTCCAAGGATGGAGATGTGGCATCCTGTCAGGGCAACCTGCTCCTGTGCCACTTTAGCCTGCTGTTCCCCTTTTCCCACTTGACTTTGCCCATAAGGTGATCCCACACTTCCCCCAGAGAGCACAGCAAATCCCAGGAGTGCTGAGGGCAAAAGAGGCACCATCCAGGCGTTTGATTTCTGCTCTGTGAGCTGGGTAGAGAGAATCATAGAATCATAGAATGGTTTAGGTTGGAAGAGACCTCAAAGCTCAGCCAGTTCCAACCCTCCTGTGCCACAGGCAGGGACACCTCCCACTAGATCAGGTCGCTCAAGGCCTCATCCAGCCTGGCCTTGAACACCTCCAGCGAGGGAGCAGCCACAACCTCCCTGGGCAACCTGTTCCAGTGTCTTGCCACCCTCACTGTGAAGAATTTTCTCCTAACATCCCGTTTAAATCTCCCCTCTGCCAGTTTGAACCCATTCCCCCTCGTCCTGTCATTACAAGACCTTGTGAACAGTCCCTCCCCAGCCTTTCTGTAGGCCCCTTCAGATACTGGTAGGCTGCTATAAAATCTCCTCAAAGCCTTCTCTTCTCCAGGATGAAAAGTCCCAACTCCCTCAGCCTGTCCTCATAGCAGAGGTGCTCCAGCCCTCTGATCGTTTTCATGGCCCTCCTCTGGACTCTCTCCCGCAGTTCCATGTCCTTTTGCTGGTGAATACTGCAACAGGTCTAAACATCACGCTTCAAAATCTGGTGGCTCCTTCCTGCTCAGCTTTTGTGTCCAGTTCCTCTCTCCTTGCTTGCTCTGGGCCTCCCTTACTGTAGTACAAAGGCCATGCAGCATAATTTACAATGCCTGAAAGTGAAATCCCCTAAAAGCCCAAAATGCAGTGGTAGAAAGACCTCAGGCACGCTCAAGCCAGAACTTTGTACTAGACAGCTCACATGGAAATAAATTATGAGTGTTTTGACACGCAGAAAAAGGGCCCAAAGCACAGCCTGTGCAAGCACAGGCCACGGTCACAACAGAGACTTCTGCTGGCATTTGTCAGAACATTAAACCCCTCAAAATCTCTCTAAAACTGCTTGTATGTAACATAGCCAAACCATAAATACAATTAATGACTGCATAAATTCCCTACTGCTTGGATAACTTTAGGGAGGAATAAGAGGTGAGATCAAGAAAAACACATTTAACCCCGCGGTGGCCAAAGAACATCCCTCATCTCCTAAAGAATCCAACGTGAGATTCTTTATGCTGCTCTCAGAATGCATCTCAGCTGCAGCTTCCAGCTGTAGCAGATACCATGCAAACAGTTACTGTAGCCCACAGACTTTTCAGAGGAGTTTCATGAACACTCTGCAGTGGCCAATAACATCCCTCACCTCCTAAAGAATCCAACGTGAGATTCTTTATGCTGCTCTCAGAATGCATCTCAGCTGCAGCTTCCAGCTGTAGCAGAGACCATGCAAACAGTTACTGTGGCCCACAGACTTTTCAGAGGAGTTTCATGAACACTCTGCTGTGGCCAATGAACATCCCTCATCTCCTAAAGAATCCAACATGAGATCCTTTATGCTGCTCTCAGAATGCATCTCAGCTGCAGCTTCCAGCTGTAGCAGAGACCATGCAAACAGTTACTGTGGCCCACAGACTTTTCAGAGGAGTTTATGAACATTCCTCTCACAAGTGCAGGAAAAAATATGGATTTCAGGCAAACAGCTGGAAGCCAGCAACAGCTTTTGTAAAGCAGCAGTCCTGATCAACACAAGTCTGCTTTTCTTATTTAACTATTCTCAGTCTTCATTTGTCAGGATGAAGATTAACAGAATTCTGCAAAGCAATAGCTTTACAAGCCACAGAGCAAGGTCAAAGTTATTTCTGCCACTCAGGTGTGTGCATCAGAAATTTGTGCAAAACCAGGTTCTGCCTCGAGGAGTTGGCCAGCAGTGTTTAGATTTCAAAGTGAGTGAATGCAGCAAATCAAGAACAAAGCTTGGGGAGAGCCATTCTATTTAAGCCTTGAACACACCTTGCTTCTTCAAGGAAGCATCCATTTATTAAGGTGTATGGATATACTTTATTGCTAGCATGAGTCAGTAAAATGGATGTGGCCACGAGGATATTTAATTAGGCTGCATCAGAATCAGCCTGATTTCTGATAGTATGCACAAGGAATAAAAGGATCATTTATTAAATTAAGAACAGAAGAGCTGGGAAGATCCCAGTTTGCATAACACTTATGGCAAGTACAAAGGAGGTGTCTGCAGCCACATGTCTACTAGGGAGCACTGGCTTGGGCCAGTCTAAATTAGTGCACAGTTCTAACCTGCAATGATAACAGGGTGCAGAGAAATGCCCATAAGGGAATTAGCAGCAGCGATGTTATTAACCCAGTGAACATGTCAGATATGATGAGGTTTGTAATAAGTCTCAAGCTGGCCTGGGCCATGCAGTAGAACCCACATTTCCCATTTCACTGATGCACTGTCAGCTGCACTGGCCAGCCGAAAGGAAAGCTCCCACTGTGGTGTAAAATCACTTCAGGTGAAGATTCACAACGATAACTTCATGGGACTGTGTTTACACAGCACTGCATAAACTCTCCCACCTCTATCCTGCTCCCTCCTTCTACGCCTTACATTTCAGGACACGTTGCATTTAAAACTCCCCATGCCAAACAGCAAATGATAATTCTGTCAGGACAAAGAAACCCTGCATGAGTTTTAATAAAACAGCTACTTATCACTCCAGACATCCTGTAGATAAAGAATGAGCTTCCCACCCTTGGGGATTCTGGTGTTGCCACTTTAAGCAAAGTCTTGATTATTTGCCTTCCCTGGAGAGAGTCAGATAAAGAGAAAGAAAGAGGGGGCTGTCCCAATTACACAATGTGCATGGACCACATCCCTATGAGGTAACTCATGTCTATTTTTAAATAGGCAGACATATTTATATTTCAGAGGTCACATTTAGTATTTTAAGAAGTGCTCTGTGCCTGTGAGGAAGAGCAGAAGGAGACCTGGGGGTCTCTGTCAACTAAGCACTCTGGAAAGTTTAGCCCAATAAGCAACAAATCCAATCTGACCACTAGTGTGCTAATTTCTCACTAGAGAGAGGGGTCTTGAAGAGCCAGAGCCTGTGGGGATTTCTTTTATGGTTACTGTAGAAATCAAATAGGAATCAGAGGATTATTTCCAGATTCAAACACTGTCTGCAAGACCAGAAATGTGATTTCAGAAAACCTTGCATAGAAAAGGCATTTTAAGACCAGTTATGCACTTACTATGAATTGTTCAATTCGAATTAATAAATAGGTTTAGTGGACGTTTATTAAACCAAATCCTTTCAGGGTTTAGCTGAATCCAGCTGCTTTTAAGGAAAAAAAAAAACCCAAACAAACAAAAAACCAAAAACAAAACCCCCAAAACAACAAATTCCTATGCAGAAAGAAGCACTCCTCAGTATACATCAAAGGAGTCTGTACTTAAAACACAAGTTCACACCGAACACCCAAAACATCTTTTCCCGACACTTCCTCCATAACAAAGCTTCAATGAGAGCAGGAAACACTTAGTGAAGGATGGTTCCAAAGAAGAAATTTTTCCTTCCATTAACTCCAGACCAAACCAAAATGTTGAATTCCTTAGCGTCTGTCACATTTGTTTAGTGATCTCCAGCGGGCTACAGCAGAGCTTCAGGCACACCTTGGGCAGCTGCTTTCATCTGTAAGGCTGTAAACTGAGGCTGTGATCAATAAATGCTTGGAGTAATGACTCCTCTGTCTCACTCTGCCTCTAACACCGACTGAAATGAGCTGACTCGTGGCTCATTCACAGGCATTTGCATGAAATTACTCGGCTGGAGCTGTTCTGGGTTCACCATGGCCACTTCCATTTGCGCTGAGGTGTTTAGTCCTCTAGAGAGGCTTTGGCAGAGTTCGGCTTGTAAAGACTACGGAAAGCCAAAGTAAAAACTTTTCAACTGTTCAGTAACCTGGTTCCTAGAGTCTTTCAGAGAATTAGAAAACTTTGAAGGGAGATTCAAAGTCTCCTGGAAGAGAGGGGTGGCAGATTTTCAAGTTTCTGTACAGTACAGTTAATGATTGTTGCCATTGGAAAAAGTCAAAGCTTCAGACATTCATATCCTAAACAAGATGAATGAAACAAGTTATAAATAGCAAAGGCCTGGAAGGGCTTGGAAATGTGAGAGTGTGGAAGAAAAGTCTGGCATTTCTTTACATATTGTCAGATGTTGAGGAGTCTTTGGATCTCTTGGAGTTAAAGAAGCTTGCCTGGAAAAACGCAGATGACAAAATCTGTCAGGGGGCGGAACAATCTACCCCTCATGTTCCTTCTTGCTGTTCCACACTGAAAATATCAGCCACAGACTTCTAGGGCATTTCAGTCTCATCATATACTTCATAAAAGCAACACTGAGGTGTGGGTGAGGACCAAGGCGAAGCTTTGCAATGCCATTTGCCAAGGCCAGAAATTGGTAAGGTGAAAATCTGATGTGGCTGTACCCTCCACACTGAAGAGCTACCTTTATGGGTTGGTGATGACTTCCAACATAAGTTTTCAGCAGAGCAATGTAACAGGTTGATTTAGCATTGATATTGCATAGTAAGAGCTCGAGAAGAGAGTAACAGATCAGTGATTCTCTTCTCCTCTTGTACAAGCACCATGAAGCTTACAGCCATTTTATTTGCACATTATCCAAGCAATTTAATCCTCCACATGACTATTGGATACCTGCATATGATACCAGGAGAAGTTTAAATGCTTTGGAATGATTATTGGCTAAGATCTGTTCAGCATATGGTGCTGCACCATGTCTAATATCAGCATCACAGATACTGAACACATGAAGCTTGCCCAGGGTTTATAACCCATCACAAGGAACATTAAGCTTGTCAATATTTACCAGGGCATCACTGCTAAAGAGAAAGGGAGAAGACTNAAAAAAAAAAAAAAAAAAAAAAAAAAAAAAAAAAAAAAGGTAATGGTTGGAGCAGGGAGTCAAATAAGTTTTTTAATATCTGTTACTGGATCAAAAGTGCTTCAGCCAGTTGAAGGAAAGGGCTGGATCATTACGAACCAAGATCTGAAGGGGTTACTTTGTCCCAGGAAGCTGTTAATTAAGTGTCTGTCCTCCCACACTCAGCAAAAAAAGCCAACATAAACATTATTACATACTCTATCTAATGTGAAAGAAATACAGAGCGTATTCATGCCTGACCAGGATCAAAATTACACTGCCAAGTTATTCAGTAGTGAGTGAGTGTTTCAGTGACTGCAAAGCCTGGTCCAAGAATCCAGTGCCTTGGTGCAAAACACACTATTTTCTCAGGTCCTTACAGTGTGATCATTGTCTTACAAAGCAAAGGTGTCTCACTTGCCCATCAACTCAGCAAATGCCAAGGAGCTACACAGAAAGTGGTGTGCTTTGTTTGTGTGCTGCCTGCCCCTTCTCTTGCCAACTGCTTTTTTATCTGGGGCACCTATAGCACTTTATAAAAAACACTTTCTGTCAGCTTTCCTCATTTTATAAGCCTGGCTCTTATGACCAGCTTCCTCAAAATGCTGTCACGAGTCAGTGGAAGCTTCACCTTCGGCACCACTGTGGTGGGTCCCCATCCTCTCCTTCCACACATGCAGTACTTCAAGGCCTACAGCTCAGCAAACCCTATCCTCTTTCTCCATGGCTACAGCTAGATGAACTTCTCCTTTCTTTCATCTCAGGATTTTTTTTTTCCCACATCCGAGGTTTCCTCATTGTTCTTTCTGCCCATTCTTTTCCATCCTTCCTTTGTCAGGCATAATCCTTTTTGGGCTTCAGCAATTTCCACTTTCCTTTATCAGCCACCTGCAGAGAACCTGGGTCAAAGTCGGTTTCCTTCCCTCGAAGTCCCCAGCACGCTCATTGTCCGGCTGACATACTGTCATTAGCTAATGATGCCTCATTTCAAGCAGGCAGGGAGGAATGTCCTGTGGTACTTGACCTGCTGAGCTGCATGCACCTCCACACGCAGCCACCCCGAGAAGTGACACCTGTATTTAAGGGCTGCCTAACACCCAGAGTTTGCATGCCTCATGGGATGCTGTTGCCAGCACTACCGAGCTGAAATCCCCGAGGCACCTCAGCAGCCCTCAAGAGCTAGGTTGGCGAGGATTTGCTTGTGATCACTGCCTCAGTGAGAAATCAAGGAGTGCTCCTTCTCTGGCCCAGAAGAAATGTCTGTGTAAGGTCCTGCACCTGGGTCGCTGCAATCCCAAGCACAACTCCAGGCTGGGTGGTGAGTGGCTGGAGAGCAGCAATGAGGAAAAGGACCTGGGGGTCTGGGTGGATGAGAAGCTCAACATGAGCCTGCAGTGTGCACACACAGCCCAGACAGCAACTGTGTGCTGGGCTGCAGCAAGAGAAGCTGTGGGCAGCAGGGCAAGGGAGGGGATTCTGCCCCTTTACTCTGCTCTTGTCAGACCCCACCTGGAGTACTGTGTGCAGTTCTGGAGCCCCCAGCATAGGAAGGACATGGAACTGCTGGAGAGAGTCCAGAGGAGGGCCACGAAGATGATCAGAGGGCTGCAGCAGCTCTGCTATGAGGACAGGCTGAGAGAGTTGGGGCTTTTCAGCCTGGAGAAGAGAAGGCTTCGAGAAGACCTTATAGTAGCCTACCAGTGTCTGAAGGGGCCTACAGGAGGGNGAGGCTGTGGCTGCTCCATCCCTGGAGGTGTTCAGGGCCAGGCTGGATGAGGCCTTGAGTGACCTGATCTAGTAGGAGGTGTCCCTGCCTATGGCACAGGGGGGTTGGAACTGGCTGATCTTTGAGGTCTCTTCCAACCTAAACCATTCTATGATTCTATGTACTACACCTAAAATTATATATTTTTTTTATGATAGAGATTTGTCTTATTCAAACTTTGTCTTACTCAGGTTTGTCTTATTCAAGTTATTTCACAAGCCAAATGCAAACATCTCAGGCTCTCTGCTCTCTACTTTCTGGTTTTTTTCTTCTTTCTTTTTTTGTTTGTTTGGTTGTTTTTTTGTTTGTTTCTTTGTGTGTGTTTTGTTGGGGTTTTTTTTGTTTTGTTTTTTTTTTTGGGGGGTTTTTTGTGAATTATTTAGACCTGTGACACACTTGTAAGTAAGAGTTGCTGTCTGCAAATATTAGGGCACCTGGGAGCAAGAAACCATTCTTTTAAGCAAAAGTTTAACTGCTGCTTCACACAGTTCTTAGTCATCTTCAAGTTTTGGTTGCCTCATTTATTGATGGAAAAGCTTTTTCCAATGGCAAGTCGATGTTCATTGTGATCTTAGTATTTATCCTAAGTCTTCACTCATAAAGTAGCCTTCAAATGAAGAGGAAAAAATCGCTTCTGCAGACAGCTCTAACCATGTTACGTGGGTATCAGTAGACTGAATTAGACATAAAACAATGACAACATTAAAAACTCTAGGAAACTTGTCCTCACTGACAGACATTCTCCAAGAGGACTTTTGGAAGTTGACCAAGTGTTAGACCAAGTTTCCACGAATACTTTGAGTCCTTCATTATTAACCTAGGTGCTGCGAGTAGCTTTATTTAGACACTAGCACCCAGCAGAAAGCTTACCAAGCACTTGCTGAATCCTGAAGTGTCAAGTTAGCCAAAAAAAGTGTCCTTGAGTGGCTCATACAATGTGAAGCTTGTTGGGAGAAAGCTACTTCTGGCCTGCTTTAGTGGAAGGTGAATCTGCTAACAGCAGCACAAGTGCTGAGGCTTGGGAAGGAGAAATGAGGAAGCAAGCAAGCATGTAGAACGGTAGATTTTCCTTGTAAAATCAAATTAACCACTTTTTTTTCTTCCTTTTTTTTTTTTTTTTAAAGTCCCACCTAGCAATTAAATAAATAGCCCCACAACTGCTGCCATAAATTTGTGGCTGAAGTATTACTTGTGCCTTCAATGTAGGGAACGGCAGAAACGCAATAAAAAGCTCCCACCCCCTACTCTAAACTAGAGGGAGGGCCATTAAAAACATACACATCTCCATTCCCAGGCAGGCAAAAGCCTACAGAAAGTGCATGATCTTACTGAAAAAGATAAACAGCTGGATTTACTTGCCTCCATTAACCACTGACCCACTTGTCAAACATAAGCTGTAGATTTAAAAGAGTGATTACACGAAGCCTCTTACGCTAGACCAAAAAAGATCCCAGTTACAAAATCAGACCAAGAGCAAAAAATGCTTGAGCAGAGTCTGGACTGCTGTTTCATACAGACAGAAGAGGAGACTTAGGCATTCTTTTTGCAACCTACAATTTAATGTTGGGGTGTTTTCTGCCATGCTGTTCAGAGGGCATTTATCCCATGCAGCCTGCTCAGGTCATTAGTGGCGAGCCAAATCCAAGCCTCATGTAAGAGGATGAAGCTCTCCTGGAAGCCACTGCATAAACCTCAGTGTGGGGGCACTGCCAGCTTGCTGCTGTGAGGAGCAGCCATTCACAAAACTGGCCCTCCCTGCACCAAACCATAGCCATGATGTGTGCCTGGTTTATCTAATCACTCAGGATTTTTAGCCAGGCCTACAGCTGTACACACTTTCGTGACAAACCTCCAGCTGAGGCTCTAAAAGCTCGACTCAACTGCCATGGACTGCCCATCTGGAGGTGCCTCCCACCACAGACCTATTTGTGTGCCTGCTCTAGGCTCAGGTACGAACAAACAGACAAGGTGATGCAGTTGATTACAACATGTGCAAGCCCTGAATTAACAACAGAGGAGAAGTACCAAGGACAACAAATTACTAGGTCTTAAGACACTGAAAACCTCTAATTTTGCAACCTTCCATTGTAAGGCAACAGGAGGGCACACAGCCGTGGCCTTTCCACACTCTACCTAAGGCCAAATAAGTCCCTAAGAAGGCTGAAGGAGCCATTATTACAGGCAACATTTTTGCTGTGAGGACAAATTATGAAATAAAATGCATATTGCTGCCTTGCATCTGACTTCACCAGCATGCTGTGCATTGCCAGTGGCTAGTGCTCCACTGACTCAGGGTACAGGGTGATTTTAGAAGCTGCAGATGGTGGAACGAGTCAATCACATGAGAATCCCTACAGATTTGGGCTCACTGCACAGAATCATGGAAAGTCTTGGGCACATTCATAAGATTATGCTTATAAAACCTAGAAAATGCTTTGAAAAATGACACAGTGCACCCAGATAAAAAATGCTTGACATATCTGACAAGGATTAATTGTTTTGTTTTTTTTTTTTTAAAGGACCTTAAAATAATGCTTGTGGTTGTTGATTTTTTTTTTCTTTCTACTGCTGCTGGAGCAAAACTCAAATCATCACTTGAATCATCCTTTAGTAGGGACTCTCCAGCTTTTGAACCCACCATTGATAGGCAAAAATGCAGAAGGCTGTAAAGGACTACTAGAAACAAGGGTATAATTATGTTGCCTTATTATTCTATACAGTCATGGCAACAAGTATTAGATGGCAACAGATTGGAAGTGAGGAAGGGACTTTTTAGGCTATGAGGTAGTGACAGGAGTAGGGGGAATGGAGCAAAGCTGGAGGTGTCCACAGAAGGGCCATGAGGATGCTCAGAGGGCTGCAGCACCTCTGCTATGAGAACAGACTGAGAGAGTTGGGGCTGGAGAAGAGGAGGCTCCCAGGTGACCTTATTGTGGCCTTCCAGGATCTGAAGGCTGGGGATGGACTTTTTAGGCTCTCAGGGAGTGACAGGACTAGGGGGAATGGAGCAAAGCTGGAGGTGGGGAGATTCAGATTGGATGTGAGGAGGAAGTTGTTGAGCATGAGAGTGGTGAGAGCCTGGAATGGGTTGCCCCTGCAGGGAGGTGTTTGGGGCCAGATCCCTGGAGGTGTCTGCAACCAGGCTGGCAGAGGCTGTGGGCAGCCTGCTCTAGGGTAGGGTGTCCCTGGGCATGGCAGGGGGGTTGGAACTGGCTGATCCTCGTGGCCCCTTCCAACCCTGACTGATTCTATGATTCTAAATAGCAGCATTTTGTAACCTCTGAGCGGTCATGTTATGTGTATGTAGCGGGTTTGCAGTGACCTGCCCCCCCACCTTTTAAAACCCTGGCTAAAACTCAGAAAAACACACTGGAAGTTAATAAATGAAGCTTTATATTTACAGCAATGCAAATATACAAGCAAATATTTACAAGCTATAACAGATATTTACAGAAATATACAGTAAAAAGGGTAATAAACACACCACACCCCTCCCGGTTTGGTGGGTTTGTTGGCTCAAACTAACACAGTGTAAAAGGAAGAAAAGGCTTCTGTAACGTTTTGCACATAAAAGGTACTAGTGAAAACAGTGTCTTTTCCTCACTAGGGTAGAAGGAATGAGGTTTCTATTTAAATCAACCCCCCCAACCACGAGGTTATGTGTTTTTGTGACTGGGGATGTCTCAGTGCTGTTGACAGCTTCTGCGTTGGCAAGGATCTCATTAGTAACTCTGAGCAAAACCACAGGTTACCTTCCTGCGAAGCAAAGTTGGGCTCCTGGTGAGTCAGCCTCGTCACTATCCTGTGGGATAATTTTTGATACTGGGCGCTGAACAAATAAATATCACCCCCAAAGTTCAGAATATTTTCAGACAGCACCATAAAAGGGTATCCCAGCTACCCACTTTCTAAGTTAAGAAGGGAATGAGGCTGGGGAGCACACAGCCATAAACAAACATTCCACTTCAGCTAACTTTGCTCTCAGGTTCAGGATTTAGGTCTTCAGTTTTCTCATGGTGGACCAAATCCAGATCTAAAGCAGCTGTCTTCTGTGTAGGACTGACTCCTAAATATATGTCCTCCACTACATTTTTGGGGGTCCTTGTGTTGCTTCCATGGAATGAAAATGGCTTCAAAGCACTCCACTCAGCCCAGAAGCTCACCTAGTTCACATTTAAGTCATTTGGTTGAAGGTACAAAATAGCCCTGAAGAAAGTCAGGTCTTCGATGGACATTAGAATCATAGAATCAGTCAGGGTTGGAAGGGACCACAAGGATCATCTAGTCCCAACCCCCCTGCCATGCCCAGGGACACCCTACCCTAGATCAGGCTGCCCACAGCCTCTGCCAGACTGGCTGCAGACACCTCCAGGGATGTGGCCCCAAACACCTCCCTGGGCAACCCATTCCAGGCTCTCACCACTCTCATGCTCAACAACTTCCTCCTCACCTCCAATCTGAATCTCCCCACCTCCAGCTTTGCTCCCTTCCCATAGTCCTGTCACTCCTTGAGAGCCTAAAAAGTCCCTCCCCAGCTTTTTTGTAGCCCCCTTCAGATCCTGGAAGGCCACAATGAGGTCACCTGGGAGCCTCCTCTTCTCCAGCCTGCACAGCCCCAACTCTTTCAATCTCTGCTCACAGCAGAGGTGCTGCAGCCCTCTGAGCATCCTTGTGGCCCTTCTCTGGACAAACTTTAGCATGTCCACATCCCTCTTGTAATAGGGGCTCCAAAACTGGACACAGTACATTAAGGCAAACAGTTTGGGGAAATGAGCAATGGGGAACCAAATAGGAAACAATGTGCATATATCTATAAGTAGTATTTTATTTTGTGCCAGTGATGGTAGGTAGGGAGAAAGAAGTGGAAAGAAATGCTTCTTCAGTTTACCTTAAGTAATTGCACAAACCTTTATCATGAATGGCCAGAGAACATTTGTTTCTGTGCAGGGAATAGTAAAGCTTGTACAGCCCTTTAAGTCCAGCCCTTCCCTGATCTCATAGTTCATACAGACATAAAAATATGTATAAAGCAATATACTTGATTTCTCTTTCCCTATCTCAAAACTGCTGAAATATAACAGGGAACTCCTGAGCTAATGCTCCAGCAGAAGCCAGACTTGCTTTCCAGGGTTAGGGTAGGTTGTAAATATTTTAGTGGCAATACATCAAACAAGGAGCTGCAACTGCCAAAAGCTCCCTTATCTGCATCTTGCACACGAGAGCGCCTGATGTGAGAACTGCAGAATTCCTTAGATGTTCCAACATCCATACCTCATCTTGTTATCCATCCAACTTAACCCCGTGAAAAAAAACACACCCATTTGTCAGTGCAAAACACTGAAACCTGTCCAGGTTTCCTGAGGAGAGGCTAGTTTGTAATAAGCATGCTAGATGGATTTGGCTTTTGCAATTCTAATAGCCTAGCTAATTCTCTAGCAGTAAAACGAATCTCTGGTATTAGAAGGCTGATAGCTAGATCTTGGTTTTGACATGTAATAGGCCATAAGGACTAAGGGATTCAGAGAGGAAATGGTACAGAGCAGCAATTCCCCAGGAATGCACTGGAAAGCTGTTGCTTCAGGGAGAGAGTTACTCACTGCAGGAACTCTGCCACTGTCAGAGAAGGTTGTTAGACAGGTAGGCTGCAGCCTGCTTTTCTGAATGTCTCTTTGGTGGCTGCACATGATCTCAGTGCTCTGAGTGTTGAGCATTTGTGACTACACCACTATAAGCACAGTGACAAAGCTTAGCTCTGAGCAGAGTCACCTGCTCTGTGCAAGAGTACAGACAGATGAAACCCGGTGTGGCTCAGGACAGGGCATTGCTCTGCTGTGCTTTCATCTGCAACACCTTGATGGGAAGGTTTGCGTCCACAGCAACAGGACCTTGCACTTTCCTGCTTCTTGCCCTCGGATGCCTCCTGAGTCCAGAGCTATTGCTTCATGTTTGAAACATACAAGCCTCTTTCAGCTCTAAATTATAGACTGTTCTTCTCCGGAGAATCTTCCAAGTGCACTTGAGCCCTTGCATACCTTCTAATTGTTTCTCTCACAACCTGAATCAATCTGAGCTCTGTGGCTCCTCGTTTAACCCTCCCTCTCCCAGTGTCAGTCTTTTCTTATTGCCAGTGCACACAGATGATTCTCGTCTTTCCCATGGAACTTACCCTGAATAATTCCTCATGTCTATCATCTATCTAGAGAAATATTTCTGCAAACTTTTTTTTTTTTTTTCCCCAGGGCATTAAACAACTCGGGGCAAATCCCCAGTTTCACCGTGAAACGAGTCGCTAAAATAGCTTAGACAAACCTTTCTTCTACCTACAAAGCATCACGCCAATTGAAATGCCTCCTAAGTTAGCTTGTAGGGACTGCAACAGCTTCCCAAGCACTAGGAGAAATGTAGAAGTACGTTGTAAAATCAGAGTTCTTTGTCGCACAGCCCTAGCACCGTGTCGGTATTTTCGGCACTAGCTGTGAACACAGACCTCACAGTAGTGCAAACCATGGATGCTGCAGCATGCTCCTTGCCAGGGAAAAGGCAGATAGAGCATCCAGCACGCTCCTTGCCAGGGAAAAGGCGGATACAGCATCCTGCACGGCATGGTGAGCACTGCCGGCAGGGATCCTGTTCAAACAGCAGCTTTATTGCTGTCTCTCTTACGCTCCGTTCTGGTCACGGTGCCGGTTCCGTGTTTAAGGGCAGACAGGCAGCAGCAACGACACGGCAGGAAGCCCTGATCTGATCCAGGCACATCCTTTCCGAAGGCTTTCCAAACATTGCCACCTTGTGGACCTCCCATCTTCTGGTGCCACTGATCTCTCCCTGCTCTGCAGGTGACTCCCAGCCCAGCTATCACTGCTGCCAAGCAGGAGGCCAGACAGTTCAAGATAAATTGGGAGGGATGTGATTTCAACTCCCATAGATGGGGATTACGAGGGACAGTGCCTTAAGAAGTCTGGCGTTAATCACCAGCTCTGCACAGTGATGTTTTGTGTAGTTTGCTCTTTTTTTTTTCCCTCCTTGACATTATGAAGGCAGCACTGATCATGTACAGAACAGCTATCGTTTAACAAAAGAAAAGCAAGGACAATTTCTCGAAGCTCCCAAACACAAGGAGAGAACTACCACCCACATTTACCTTTCCTTTAACTCCTTTTTTTTCCCTTTTATTCCACCCTACCAACATTTCCTTTCTACTCCAGCCAAAACCCCCAAATTACTTCCAAAACTTACCTGCAGCACCTAGCTTAACCTTTACTAGTTCTGTTTGGTGAGCAGTTCTTGGTGATCTTGAATCTATTAATTTACACAAAGTTGTTGCAAAGGATTATCACTTATTATTGATTATCTGGATCTATTAATTACACAAAGGTGTTGTGAAGGATTATCACTTATTATTGATGATCTGAATCTATTAATTACACAAAGGTGTTGTGAAGGATTATCACTTATTATTGATTATCTGGATCTATTAATTACACAAAGGTGTTGTGAAGGATTACCACTTGTTATTGATAATATGAATCTATTAATTACACAAAGGTGTTGTGAAGGATTATCACTTATTATTGATTATCTGGATCTATTAATTACACAAAGATGTTGTGAAGGATTATCACTTATTATTGATTATCTGGATCTATTAATTACACAAAGGTGTTGTGAAGGATTATCACTTGTTATTGATAATATCACACTATTAATTACACAAAGGTGTTGTGAAGGATTATCACTTATTATTGATTATCTGGATCTATTAATTACACAAAGGTGTTGTGAAGGATTATCACTTATTATTGACACCAGACCCCTCTAGTTACTGTCTCTCAGGCATCCCACACATGTTCTCAGCACTGTAACAAACACACAAACAGAGACTTACTTTGAGCATCCAAACACTTTCCACGGTTGCCGGCTGGAACTATTCCTTGCAGCAATTTGGTACTGGAAAGAAAACATGAAAACCTTTAGTCCAACTGGCAAACAGAAAAAAAAGAAAAGGCTCAGTGAATGGCCTTTGTCTGGATCTATTGGGCAGTGATGCAATAGCTGTATGCTAAAAATGAAACCAGAGGAGAAGTCCCTGGCTACAATACCCAGATTCAGCTGCGCTCACAATGGTTCAGTGTCTCGCACATCTGCACAACAATCAGATGCCCCTCCGATGTAGTAGCAAATCTATGAGCTCCCTTATGCAGTGCTACATTCAGAGTTTATTCATAACTGCCAGGCACACTGCTGTTCCTTCATCTGACCAGGCTCCCCTTGAGCACAGGCAATCAGTTGTGACCATTGTGGCATGCAACTGGGGTCTTGCTGCACTCGCCTGAACAGCTTTTCAGAGGGAAAATAAAAATCTTCCATTGAGAAACACATGGAGTAATACCCAGGAAAGATTATGCTTTTGCCAACTCCAAACCACTGCCAACCCTCTGAAGTGTCTCACTTTGAAGCCACACTGCTGTCCACTGGTAGCAGTCACGTTAAGGCCTGTTCCTTTCTGTTTTCCTAGATGTGATTGCCTACAACTGCTTGATTTGTCCTCACGTCCATTCTCTCCAGTGCTCCATTTCCAGGCTACAGGAACACAAGCAGGGGCAACCATATATGGGTTTCAGTTTGTTCCATGAATCACACGCTAGGGTTACGTGGCTGTTTCTTACTTCACCTTCTCAGTCAGCAGGAAATTTCATTTCTAGCAGGTAAATAATGGTTTACAAGTCAGACCAGGGCTCTGGTTATTGCTTACTTTGCATTCCTAGTCAAGTAGTTGAGACAGCCCAGCAGCAAGGCGTATTCCAAAGGCATCTGTCCCTGCATAACAGCAGGAAACTGCACCAAACAGGATCCCTGGGGTGCCCAGATTGAATCAGGACTGAAGGATGCAAGAAGTTCCCATAAGTGAAATCATATTTATCATAAACCCTGTTTTAAGAGGAGGAAAACAAAGCAGCTCTCAGCCCAATTCATTATCGTCTGGGAGAGGTAAAGAGGCCTTTAAAGATGGCTTGTACAAAGGACTGGGTCCCAGCTCCAGGAGCTATGACTCATCCTGGCAGGGAATTTGGGAAGGCTGCTAGCAGAATGGAAGGCTGAAGCTACCTTAAAGCCAAACCAGAATGGGAATTAGCTATTAAACATGTTATTGTTTCATTTTTGTGACTCTATCCAAGCCTCTTACGCTTTGCTTTTCAACATATTTCCTTTTTTTTTCGCCCCCTCCATTTGTTTAATGTGGAAATTGATTCCAGCACAGCTGACAAACCTCAGGCATCCTATTGGCAGTGGAACACCAAATCCATCATGGTATGTTGGCTTTTACTCAACTAGACCCCATGAACTTCAGCTGGGATCTAACAGCACTACTCCAATAACTTTTAAGGATGGGACACTCTTAAGACTGTGGTTAGAAGTAATCTCACATCAGATGGTGTTGACCAGAATCCCTAAAAGGCAAGCAGCAGTGGAGAGACAAGGCAATTCCATTAGAAATGGGAGCCAGTTTGCTCATGGAGCATTTCCCACATTATACTTTCTGAAGAGAGTGGTAGCTATGGCACACTAAAGACAGAAATAATTCCACTGTCTCTACCATGTAGACCGCAACTTGAGAGGGATTTGAGCAATGCCACCACACTGAGCTAGACTCATGCAATCTTAAAGACAAAGCAGAAGTTCCCAAAACTTGGAAACTGATGGAGATGTATCTCTGTGACTTGACCTGTACATACACCTTGGCAACAGCTCCCGACCTTGACTGCCTACAGGTACTCAGATGAAGTGCAGGGGAGCAGTGCTATGGCGATAATTGGCACTTGTCTGATGCTGCGTGGAGTAGCACTGTCAGGTCTCCACCTGCCCTGCGAGCCGTGCCAACACCTCGACCTGTACTTCTGGCTTGAGATGCCAGAGCAGCAAGCAGGCAAAGGAGTGGTAGGAAACACCAGGTCATTAAGGCGGAATTTAATTTAGGTGGACAAAGGAATGCATTAGAGGTCTTAGTTAATGGGTGTGAGGAAGGTAACAATAGGCAGCTGGAGTCTTCTCTGGAAGGGTGGAGGGGTAGAAGTGTGCAATAAAAACAAGGAGGAGTAAAGGATGCCACATTTCCTCCCACTACATGCCAGGCCATGCAAAAGCTCTCAGCTGCAGACTCTGGCATTGTATCACTGCTCTGCATCAACCACAAGGACAATTCGATTCCTCAGAACTCCCCAGTACACACAGGCTGCACTGACTTGAAAATAGAACATGATGGGGGAGGAGGGAAGCAGCCCCTGACATCAACTTTAAGAAGAATCTCAGACAATCCTACGTAGTGAAACATATTTAATTTTTTTTTCCCCCCAGCTATTCAGTTTGGAGAAGAGGAGGCTCCCAGGTGACCTTCTGGTGACCTTCCAGGATCTGAAGGGGGCTACAAAAAAGCTGGGGAGGGACTTTTTAGGCTATCAGGAAGTGACAGGAGTAGGGGGAATGGAGCAAAGCTGGAGGTGGGGAGATTCAGATTGGATGTGAAGAGGAAGTTGTTGAGCATGAGAGTGGTGAGAGCCTGGAATGGGTTGCCCAGGGAGGTGGTTTGGGCCACTTCCCTGGAGGTGTTTGCAGCCAGGCTGGCAGAGGCTGTGGGCAGCCTGATCCAGGGTAGGGTGTCCCTGGGCATGGCAGGGGGGTTGGAACTGGCTGATCCTTGTGGTCCCTTCCTACCCTGACTGATTCTATAATTCTATGATCTCACTGCACTGGATGCTTTCTTCCATGCTGCACAGACCTTTTTCTCCTGCCCCCCCACCCCAACCCAGCCAAGAACTGGGAATGTGATGTTGGATGAAAACAGTTTGCAATATAGGCTGAAAAATCACCTATTATTGCCTCAAATATCCTGGGCAGCTACAGAAAACAACTTCAAAACCCACTTTATTTTTAGCAACTGAAAATATTCAAGCAAACCCCTTGTGGCTGCTCTCCAGGCATTTACTGAGCAGAGAATAGCTTGACAAATTGCAGAAATGGACAAACTTGGAGTGCAAATCAGAAAACAGTGATTAGCACCATTTACATACACTCTCCTGTTGAAAAGATGAGCCGAAAGATTAGTTTTTAAGGCTTCCAGCGTCAAAGGAAAAGAATTGCTGGGTTCATGAGCTGTGCATGAATCACAAAAACCAAAACAGAAACCCCCATAACACTTGACAGCTTGGCAGATTTCTCAACTCACTGCTGACTACCAGCCCAACCCTGTGCTGTCTCTCTCCTCCTGGGTAAGTCCTCTGTGCCTGCTCAGGACTAGGCTCTGGCAGCAGCCTGTGGAAGGCAGAAAGACTCAAAGCACAGAAATCAAGTCAGAGATGAGGTCAGTGCTGTGTCCAACTCCAAAAGTCACAACAAATCTAATCTGAGGCCAAGTGCTTCACGAGGTAGGCAGACCCAGAAGATGCAAGGTGCTGCCACCAAGCACACAACAGAGCTCCCCAGCAATTCTGCTCCTGTCATTTCAAGCACAGCTTTGTCTCAGCAGTTCTGCTTCTCTGCCAGCACTCTGATTTCAAGTCATCTATTGGCATGAAAAAAGCTCCTAGAGACTTCTTATGAACAACACAAGAAGGACATGGAACTGTTGGAGCAAGTCCAGAGGAGGGCCACAAAGATGCTGAGAGGGCTGCAGCAGCTCTGCTATGAGGACAGGCTGAAAGAGTTGGGGCTCTGCAGCCTGGAGAAGAGAAGGCTTCCAGGAGACCTTATAGTAGCCTTCCAGTATCTGAAGGTGGCAACAGGTAGGCTGAGGAGAGACTATTGACAAGGTCTTGTAATGACAGGACGAGGGGAAATGGGTTTAAACTGGCAGAGGGGAGATTGAAACTAGATGTTAGGAGAAAGTTCTTCACAGTGAGGGTGGTGAGACACTGGCACAGGTTGCCCAGGGAGGTTGTGGAGCACAGGAGCACAGAATGTGATCTAATTTCTCCTATTAAAATATTCCAATTAACCTCAAACCAGCACACCTAGCCTGGGCTGGCCTTGCAGATCCAGGACACTAATTATTCACTGGCGCTCAGGGCTTGCAAAAGCAAAGTACCTCTAGTGGGGAGCCACAAACCAGTGATAGACTTACTGGAGCCCAGTCTACTATACCAAGATGATCAAGAGATGGAGCACATGATACAGGAGAGGGTGAGAGAGTTGTGTTTGTCTGGCATGGAGAAGGCTTAGAGTGTGTGTGGGATGCATCATTGGAGCCCACAGCTACCTAAGGGGAGGGTGTAGAGAAGATGGAGACAGGATCTTCTCAAAGCCACACATTGACATTGCAAGAGGCAACAGGCAAGTTTCAACAGGGCACATCCTGATTGCATGCTAAGAATAAATGTTTCCATCACAAGGGTGGTTGAACATTGGGTCCAGCAAGGCTGGGAGTCTGGATGTCTTTGAGATATTCAGAGCTCAACAGGCTCCTCAGCAACCTGATCTATTTGGGATGGCTTTGAGCAGAGGTTGGACAAGATGATCTTTCAACCTGTGTCATCCAGTGAGTTGGTGTAAAAGTATTGTAACTACAGGCTGCTCATTGCCTGCTTGCCCAAGGGAGCCCTGGTGAGGGTACTGGACTACCATCTCGGCCCTTCTAGCAGTTCTGGCATGCCTATCTCTGTCCCTGAGCAGGAAACTGGGACTAACTCAAGGTTGTATAGATAGTTTGCTGTGTGGCACAGGTAACGTGGATGGATAGGGTTGGATCCATTGGGGGAACAGGCAGAGAAATGCTGTTTGTGGTTTATTCACGTTTCAAGCAGTGAGCACTGATTTGTCTACCCTACCCCAGTGGCAGCAGTTCTGATCATCAAGAAAAGCAAATCTTCACTGACAGATATAACAGCTCCCTGTATTCCTAGTAGGGATCAGAAGCCTGCATGTGTAGAAGGTCTGTAAGAAACTGGGGACAACATCTGCCTGGGGATACAGTTTAGAGTGAACTTTACAGAGTAGGGATATGGGTTGGACTTGGTGATCCTGAGGGTCTTTTCCAACCTGATTCAGGTGATAACAACCTGCCTGGAATATGAGAAAGCTGACATGCACTGCATCTTGAGGACCTTGTGGTGATGACCCCACACAAGCAATGAGAGAGAAAACTGCCAAATCTGTATTTGACAAAGGGAGCATAAAGCCAAGTGAGCTTTTTGCCTCTTAAGTGTATATAGAGCTGCAAACTAGAACGGGCTCTCTACGTTAAGGAAAATGAAGAGTGTCAAGGAGGGATTCTGCAGAGCAGGACTGTGCTTGAAAGCTGCATAAATACCTTTCACTCCTCCAGCTACAATAACATTGCCACATGATCACAGCTTGTGAACTTCAAGTTGAAGGAAAACATTCCAGGCTGAGAGATAAGAGTGACAGCTTGTTATCTTGCTTAGGTACTGCACAACTCAAGCAAGACCTATGGGAGGGGGTTCAAAAGGTTGGCTGTCAAATTTCAAACCTCTCAAGCTAAGGTTGCTTTGTCCTGAAAGGGTATTTGCTTGTATTTGGAGTCTACCAGATCAGAACTTTCTGGGTTGCGTTTCTGAGTTGCAGCGTTCGCTCCAAGAGGCTGCAACACAAAGCTCAAATCTTACAGCAACTTCATATTGCTCTGCAGACAGGAGCCACACAACACACTGCAGCAGTCCACTAACTTGAAGGTGTATGCAGCACTAA
>VWZI01020609.1:56261-73104 GCA_013396835.1 Psilopogon haemacephalus | reverse complement strand
TACCTGTGCTAGAGGTGAGGATGCATTTTGGGGCTCTAAATAAACAACTGCTTTAACAAACAGTGACAGATGCAAAGTACCTGTGCAAAATACCTGTGCTAAAGGTGTAAAGGTGAGGATGCATTTTGGGGCTCTAAATAAACTGCTTTAACAAACAGTGATAGGTGCAAAATACCTGTGCTAAAGCTGAGGATGCATTTTGGGGCTCTAAATACACAACTGCTTTAACAAACTGATAGATGCAAAATACCTGTGCTAGAGGTGAGGATGCATTTTGGGGCTCTTAATAAACAACTTATTTAACAGTGATAGGTACAAAGTACCTGTGCTAGAGGTGAGGATGCATTTTGGGGCTCTAAATACACAACTGCTTTAACAAACAGTTTCAGATGCAAAGTACCTGTGCTAGAGGTGAGGATGCATTTTGAGGATGCATTTTGGGGCTCTAAATAACAAACTGATAGATGCAAAATACCTGTGCTAGAGGTGAGGATGCATTTTGGGGCTCTAAATACACAACTGCTTTAACAAACAGTGATAGGTGCAAAATACCTTGTGCTAGAGGTGAGGATGCATTTTGGGGCTCTAAATAAAACGTCAGTGAATTAAATCCTCATTTCCCAAGCATGCACTCATTTAACAAAGCCTTTCTCTTTTCAACAGGAGTAGGCAGCTATTGGAAGTCCTTGCAACAAGATCTTCCTGAACTGAACATGCCCAAGGTGAAACAAGGTAGGAACTATGTGGAACAAATGAGCCGCCCCAGCTGAAGCATCCAGCATCAGCTGCAGCAGGTCTCTCTCTCAATCCAGTGAGCACTTTATATGCTTGTGGTACAAGTCCAATTTTTCTCCCTTTTTGGTAGTCAGCTTGCCTGTTAAATCACGTAGCAAAAATGCAAGATTCAACCTACGCTTTCCCATAAGGTTGGTTTCCCTGCAGGGCCTGTCTGAGGCTCAGCTACGCTCTGCTGTGACTCTCTTACGCCCTTCCATTCCTGGTCAAAACAAACCACACCTTCCACATGAGTCAACAGAGCTGGGCAGTATCTCCCACAGTAAGCTGTGAGCAGCTGCTGCTGCAAACACAGCCCTCTGCTTCAGCACTGGGTGGGATGCTCAGAGAAGTGCAGTCACGATCGGAAAGATTATCAGGAGATTGCAACAAGCTGCACTTGAGCTCGAATTAACCAGATCAGGCAAGGTCACTAGGTCACTTCTGGTGAAATATTCACAGGGACAAGTTCTAATTCACCCAGCTATTTAGTTAGCATAGGCAGGACAGCTGGAAGGCTTTGCAAGGCTCTCAGATGTCACTGTTTGGCACCTTATCAAGCTGAATGCCTTTTGCCTGTCGAGAGCACAACCACGCATTTCACTTCAGTGTTATTCTGCACTCAGTTTAATGTGTTGGTTTGGAGAAACTGCTGCATCCCAGAGATGTCAGAGTTCAGCTTTCCTACTCCTTTCCAATGACAAGCTGGTGTGGAAGCTTAATTTCCAGAATATGAAAGTGATTGAGGTGATGCATTTTGATATACAAGGCGTGCAGAGCACCACACAACTGAAGCTGCCTCGGCTTGAAGCAAGCCACACGATGCTACACTGGGAAGTGAACAGCTTTTTAACCCCAGAAACATTCCTGCTTTCCATAGCAGAGATGCTCACAGCCTTTTATTGTTCATAGACTCATAGAGTGATTTGGAATGGGTGTTGAAGATCATCCAGTTCCAACTCCCATGGCATTGGCAGGGACAGCCTCCACTAGACCAGGTTGCTCAAGGTTCTTTCCCCAACTATTCCAGCCAGGCAAAGAGGATGTAAAAGCCCAGTGCAAAAGTTTACTGACTGAGAATTCAGAAATACAAGCTGTTGCTTTTTTTACAGTCAATTTGTTGATTTGGAGCAAAGTCATGAGTTCTGGCAGTCCACACTGCAGAATAGGTGAGTTTGTCTCTGCTTGATGCTTGATGCTAAGCATCCAGTATGTGAAAGAATCCAACTTGGAGCTAGATTTACTGTGTTGATACACAGAGAGCTATTTGCTGGACTGTTGTGGGGTGCACACCGTGGGGGAAGCTGGGAGTGAAACCTCTCCATGCTCAATGTAACACAGGTGAACAAAGCACTGGGCTTGTGCCAGGGACTCGAACCAAAAGGCAAACACAGCAAGGAGTGAAATAAACTCCCCTGGGGATAGTGCAGAATTCCTTCAACTTCAGAAGCCAAAAAATTGAAGTAGAAAAAAGACAGGAAGGATGCTACTGCACAGCATAATCATGGATATCTTCCATGTCCAATGTAAAGAGCTTTAATGTCACCTATGAGACCTTTCTGCTCTTGGTAAGTGGTTGTCTTCTAACATGAATTTCTGTGTTCTAATAAAATCAGCTTTGTGGGCTAGAAGCCTTTAACCTCACTTAAGCTCATGTAACAGAAACAAGGGGGTGGTTACACCCATTAAGCTCAGGCCACCTCCAGACCCTGATGCAGCACAAGCACACAGCCTGATACCTAGCTTTGAAATAGGCTCTCCAGCATCTTCCAGAATGAGCCTATGTATTTAGGGCTGTGAGAAAGGCAGAAAGAACATCCAGTTTTACTTCAGACATTGCTCTGAACAAAACTTTTCCTGCAATTCTAAGTTACCAAATTGAAACAGGACAGCAGGAAAAAAAAACCCATCGATAAACACCATACTGCACAACAGGACATGAACAGCAAACGACTCAGAGGCTCTATAGCCTCTGCCACCAATTTCAGGGGATCTAAATGGGTGTACTTAGGCTGCTGCATGACATACACATTTTAGTTGTATTATTGTGCATAGCTGGACTCAGTAAGACCTGGAATATGATCTTCATGGTCCAAGTGGGAAAGGCAGCACTTGAAATTTCCTGCAGTAGCGCACAGTGAATGCTGCACCAAAGCAGCATCCATTGCTCTGTGCCACTTTGTTTAATGGACAGAACTGTACCAGTAGCTACGAGTTCCTTTCAGAGGAAGAGAAGAGATATCACGGCCATGGGTCAGACAGACCTTTCTTGTTGGTCTGCTCCACAGCTACATAATAAGTTCCCTGTCATTTGACAGGCCCATCACAGGATTTCTCTGTCTGGCTTTCTAACATGATCACATATTGTCTCCCAGTCCTTGCATCCCAGTGAAAGGTTATTGCTGCAGCAGAGATAATGCATTACCCTCAAGTCATACACAGGCTGCTAATCACATCCTTTAGATGATGTGGCCTCCAAGCATCTTATGAATACACTCTAAAAAGGTCTCAGGCCAAGTGACACCTGACTGGCAGTTACATTTCTTTCTCTGTTAGTTAGGAGATCTGTCATTGTACACTGCATCTTTTGCAGCTTCCCTTCCAGCTTGTGCAAGGAAGCTGAACCTCAGGCTCCTTCCCTGTGATGGAAATTATTGCCTATGTGCACGATTGTGCAGTGGGCAAACACTGAAAAGAAACAAGTCCACAAGACCTAGTCTTTAAACTCAGCAGCTTGGTTTAACTTGAGTAAAACCAGAAAAAGCTGACTCCTTCCTCTGACAGCACTGCCCTGAGAAAAATGTGTGTAAGGTAAATCCAATAATGCTGAAGAAATTTTAGGAGGTGTAAAACCTTTCTGACATCAGGGTCCCACAATCTAAATATACAACAGCTGAACAGGAGAATCCATAGTGGTGTGCTGATTCATAAGGCAGTAAAGGCACCCAGCTAAGCATGGTCAACTTGGGTCTTCTCAGCTGCACAGATAAAACTGACTTTGGCTGACTGTAGATAAAAATGCCTGACTGTAGATAAAAATGCCTTTCTGTCCTCATCCTGGAGTCAGAAAATTTGCATTCCCAGTGTTAGCAGAAGAGAATAAGGAGAGAGACTAAAGATTGTGCAGAGCTAGCAAAACTTAGAAGGTGGGCAAAGACTCTGAAGCTGTCCCACTCCTTCCACTCTGCCCTCCCTGTCCTCCTCCCCTTGGACCATCTCAGGCCACCCACACCGTTCCCTTCTTGGCACCCACCCCAGTTGCACCTGCAAGACACCCCACATTCCTCCCCAGCTCAGTTCTGAACACACTTATTTTGTCTTGCACAGACTGAAGAGACATCAACTGCAAGACAATTTTAACATCTACCCAAACATGCTGAAGTTTCGTGCTTCAGTCTTCTGACAGCAAAAGTGTTGAAATAGGAAGGGAGTAGCAGAACACAGTGTCACAGCTGTCTGTCTCTCAGTGTCAGCCTTCATACACCACCTCAAATATAAGATGCTAGAAGGTTGTCATTGGCCATCTGCTTCTCAATTACCAAGAAGTCACAGAATTATAGAATGGTTTAGGTTGGAAGAGACCTTAAAGATCAGCCAGTTCCAACCCCCCTGTGCCATAGGCAGGGACACCTCCCACTAGAACAGGATGCTCAAGACCTCATCCAGCCTGGCCTTGAACATCTCCAGGGAGGGAGCAGCCACAACATCCCTGGGCAACCTGTGCCAGTGTTTCTCCACCCTCACTGTGAAGAACGTGTGGACTTCTGCCTTTATATGGCTGCATATATGCCTATATGTGGCTCCAAAAATCAAGTCAGCAGAGGAAGGTAGCACCTAAGGCTTGAGTCTGGCTACTTCAAAGTAGCCTTTTGAAGATTTACCTAAATTTAGGAAGCGTAGCAAGCAATCAGCCATGGGACAGTCAATGCCCCTTGACTCACTTGTGCTGAATAGCAGGTCAGTGCCAGAATTAGCCTGTAAAAGTGTTTTTTTATTGTACAAATGCTGCTTTTCAAGTTACAAAGTGACTGAACTTTAATCCCTGCTTAGAGGAATGCCCAAATTTGCAAACACATTAAAGCTACGCAGTGATGTCAACAACGCCACACAGCCACTGGAAAAAAAGCTCACACTTTCCCTCTCGCTCAGAAAGGGTATCCAAAAGTATCCAAGAGCAGACACATCTAAGACTCTTTGCCAATATTGACAGCCTTTCCCCTCTCCTCTCTCATTTACTGTATTAATACAGCCAAAAGCTAACAGGAAGTATTTTAACAGCTTGGTCTATACCGGGCACTTAAAAATATCCATGGACAATCTGAGTGCAGCAGCTTGACCCCACCGGAAGAGTGGCAGTGGACAAAGTCAAGGGAACTCCCTTACAGAGGATAGCTGTGCTGTCAAACAAGACTCCTCACCACAACCCAGCACTGCCACAACTTGTTATGTATCAGTAAAAACACATGGACAAAACAAAAAAAGCAGGAATGACCACACTGCTCCAGATGAGCATCCCAGAAGTTTAATATTGACAGCGAAAGGAAAACCACAGCATTATCAGGGTGGAAGACATCTCTGCTCAAACACAGGATGCATTTACTACTTGTGCCTGCTGATCACAAATGCTCTGACAGCCTCACCAACTCCACTCATGCCATTTGGGCATCAGTCAGCATTCTGCCAGCTACATTAATTGACAGGTTCACTTACAGCTCAAAACTCAGGGAGCCCATCAACACCACCAGGTTGGTGGGAATCAATCCTTTGGTTACCACTGTAGCACTTGGTAGCTGTGTACTCTAGAGAACAACTGGCACTAGCGACCCTCGAGCACTCCCCATGCTGGGGGCACGATGAGTAACAAAAGTTTTAGTGGAATCTGCTTCTAAATTGAAGGCTCACAAGAGGAAACTTACTACTGGTCTCCAACCTAGTCATGCACAGATAAAGTAACTGCAGGAAAAAGTTAACTTTTAAGACACTTATCTCCGGTTGCTTATTGAGTTTTCAAAGTCTTCCGTTTTCCCAGAGGCCTGAAAGGAGCTCCCAAAAACTGTTTTCAAGGTTCATCTCCCACTCCCCAATTCCTCACAATTTTGCTTTATCATTGCCCCAGCAGTAAGCCTAGAGCTAGGTAAGCAGTGTGAGGACAGAGGTAGTTTTCATGCTGACAGTCATTCTTGACACATCCATGCCACACGTCCTACATTGCTGTGATCACTGCTTGAGACGATACATTTGACTCCAGCTGATAACTGATGATAATGACGCAATTGTGGCCGTGATGAAGTCATTTCACCCAGACATCTTGTCAAGTGACACTGAGCTGCCTACAGAACCATGGTACCAACCCCAACCCCTGCGCTCGACAGCAAACAAAACTTTACAGCAGCTAATCTCACTGAGATATGTCCCCAGTAATGCACAAGACCTTTGCCCAGCAGAGCGATTGCAAGCAGTTATTTACAAGTATGCACAGGGAAACTGTGGCAGAGCACAAACCCAAAATTATAGCAGGATCCCTGGGTGTATCAAAAAGTCCTGCCTAAGTCAGAGATCATTGTGCAATAAAGCACAGCAATATCTTTCATTTGTGTGCTTAGAGAAATTAGTATTGGTGTGACTTAGCGAACAACAGCGCAATTACAGCAGCCACATTAACCTCAGCGTTGTGGGCAGGTGATGCCAAAACAGCCCTCAAAGTCATCACTCTTGACAGCCTGACCACCCAGTGACAAATTGCAAACTCTAATAAGCTTGAGGATGGTTTTTAAAAGCTTGGGTTCTCTCCGTTTGAGCTACAGGAAGATAGAGCTCCAGAGAGCAGAGCTCCAGTTACACATGGCAGGGAGAAGGCAGACAATTCAAACTGCACTAACATTCAGCTCTCTGCCACAGAAATCATAGAATCATAGAATGGTTTAGGTTGGAAGAGACCTTAAAGATCATCCAGTTCCAACCCCCCTGTGCCATAGGCAGGGACACCTCCCACTAGATCAGGTCGCTCAAGACCTCATCCAGCCTGGCCTTGAACACATCCAGGGAGGGAGCAACCACAACCTCCCTGGGCAAATAACATGGCAGGGAGAACACAGACCTTCGAAACTGCACTAACACTCAGCTCTATGCCACAGAAATAATGAATGAAAGTAGTAGAGCAGACTCCATGACTTACCTTACCTTGCTGTTTCAAAGATTCCTTTAGAGCAGCACCCCCACTATGGGAACTGTTAAGAGGCTTTGCCATAGTAATATAAAAAAAAAATCAATAAAAGCAAACCTCTGTTAAATAAAAGTGCCAATTGGCATAGACTAGTAGAAAAGAGCGTCCACTCCACAACTTCCTCTTATAAACCTCACTATGGGTGTGGCTAAATGATTGACTCCACCCTGCATCCTATTTAGAAAGCCAGAGAGCCTATAAAAACTACTATGAGGCAAGATAATGTTCTTGTCAACTTGTCAGGAGCTTTGTTAGAAAGGAAAAAAAAGAGAGGGGAAAAAAAAAAAAGAGGTAGATAACTAACATAGTTTCACAAGCAAATGGGAACAACTGGGTAAATTTAAGGAATTATTATTAATTTTTTTAAAATAAAAAAGCAAAATAAACTTAATTAAAATTAAAATTCATCTCTAATATGTGCAGCACCTACAATATGGTTGTGGAGACACCATTCCTGGGGGTGTTCAAGAAAGGACTGGACGGGGCACTTAGTGACATGCTCTAGTTGATTGGATAGGGCTGGGTGATAGGTTGGACTGGATGAGCTTGGAGATCTCTTCAAACCTGACTGATTCTATTCTATTCTATTCTATTCTATTCTATTCTATTCTTCTCTATTCTTATTCTATTCTATTATATTCTGTTCTAGTCTATTCTTCCTATTCTATTCTATTCTATTCTATTCTATTCTATTCTATTCTATTCTATTCTATTCTATTCTATTCTATTCTATTCTATTCTATTCTATTCTATTCTATTCTATTCTATTTTCTCTATTCTAACATTTAGTGGGAAGAGCCTACTTGGTGATTTGCTTTTTAGGAGCACTGCTGGAATAACCCGAGGGAAGTTTAACAGTTCCTTGTGGTTATTTGTATTAGACCTTCACAGTATTGAAACCCACAAATCTGTGGGCTTGCAGCAGCTGCCACTTGCATCACTTCTTGATGAGCCTCCGCTGTCAGCGAAGGCTCCTGTTTACACCACTTGCATCATGAGGATGACGAAAGAGCAAAGCCCTTTGCATGCCTTATATAATCACAGCAGTGCCCTCGCTCTGGAGGGGCTACCACCAATAAAAGCTGGAATCTCTTCTTTTGCCCTCTGACCACATCTTAAAGCTCTCAACACTTTTTTTTTTCTCAGGGCCTCATTCAGGAGGTGCACTAGGATGTTGCCATTAAGGCAATATTGCCTGTAGAGTTAAACATTGCCTTGGCGTGCGATACAGACACGTGCAGATGTCTGCACTCTTGCTCCTTACTCAAGGTGTTTGTACTATCCCATCTGACAATACACAGGTAGAAGAAGCTCTAAGCATAATGCTTACTTTTTTTCTTTCCTCCCCCACTGAATAATTGAGGTTATCCTGGCACTCCTGCAAGCCTGGGTGTGAAACTGGAGTTGCTGAGGTGTTTGGCAGGAGCTCAACTATGCTTCCATCATCTGATTCTGCTTTCAAGGGAGCGATTAGGAAATTATGCTCTTGTTAACAAGATCTGTGCAAGTAATGGCTGTTATATGCCCAACATTTCCTGTATTTAAGATGAAGTGATTGTTCCATCCCTGATATGAAGACTTAAAGCATTTTCTGGAGAATTAGTGATACGGGCAAGCCTTAACTTTTAAAAGCATTACGAGAAGAACGATTTATCCCTTCACGCGGTACCAGGGCATTTGTGTCTGAAAATGCTAACTGATCTTTTATATATATATATACACATACATATATACACGTGTGTATATATATACATATACACACACATATATATTATATGTACATATATATATAATTTCCACTTAGAACTTTCACTGTAAAATTGGAATATTAACTTAATACTGCCTGCGCTCCTCTTCCCTCACCTCCCAGTGTCAGATGGAGGAAAAAAAAGCTACCTTCATCACAACAAGAAATTTTGCTTAATAAACCACAGCGTTTTGTTGCTTCTGTGTCTCTGCAGGCAAGAGAAAACATCTTTTACTTTGAAATCCATTATGGGATAGATACCCACATCCCTTTCTGTGGCTCTAATCTCGTGCTCTGCTGCTGTACGTGAATGCAAAACTTCTGCAGCATTCTCTGAGGGCAATAAAAGTGTTTCAGCCTTTAAAGAAAGCACGGTGGTTCTGGGGGAAAAAAAAAAAAAGCTAACATCTTGGTGAGTTCACAAATTAAATGTAGCACACAGGAGTTAAGAGAAACAGAGACAAGCTCAATTTCTTTCCTACCACTGTGAGGTCCTCTAGCAGAGATGTGCAGGCTTCCTCTCTGTCCACTTCAGCAACATCTGACAAAACAGAGCAGCTCTGATATCTTTGGTTGAGTTCTCACTTCTTTTGAATTGATGTTCCCCCAGCCATGGTGAGAGAAGCCACAGGTGTGGGTGAACGGAGGAGGAATATCACAGGAGATAGACCAGATCAGCATAGGAGTTCTAGGATGTTGTGCTGTGTGCAGCCAGCTCCTTACCGGTGCACTTCCTAGGCTGGGACTTGAAATCATGTTCTGGGTGTAGAGATACAGGACTGGGAAGACACCTGAGATGATGCTTTAACTTTTAAAGGTCTGCTGTTTTAGCTGGTAGTAACTACCCCAATATTATCATATGAGATGGTGAAACCAAGCACAGTCTCGTCTGTAACAGTCAGCAGAAAAAATCAAGAGAGAAAATGCTCAGTGTCTGAGATTCTCTCCCAATAAACCCTGCACATGGGGAAAAAAAATTTTAAAACTCTTATTTTCTGAAAACCACCAACACCTCTGACAACTTTTGAGGGCACAATTGCACTGCTTGCCAGAACTGCTTTAGTACCATCCTGATGGCAAACACATCATGATGCAGCTGTGAGAGCAATCACACTTTTGGCCCTTAGAAGCAGAGGAAATTGCTAAAGCTTAGCTGCCCAGATCATATCTTAGCAGCTGAAACCAGGAGAGCTGAGTACACAGCTGCAAGCAAGGGGCTAGTGGGTTAGTCCTTACTGAGGGGTCACTTTAGCCTCAGTACCCACCTCTGATGGTGTCATCTTGCTTTTGCTAGCTGCTACCATGCACAAGCAGGCCCACAAAATGTGTTTGGTTTCCTGAACAAGGATGGTTGCAGGAGCTCCTTTACATCTGATCATGCTTAAGAAGGTATCAGAGTTCATGTCTGCTGACACTCCAGGTTCAGGGAAAACAGCCTGAGTTTCAGTCCTGTTTGCTAATGCAGCACTGCTAAGCAGCAGTGAGAAGTCTACGGACAGAGGGGTTGGCAGGGTCAGTGGTGGAGCACCATGGCCAGCCACAGAGGGGTTTGCAGGGTCAGTGGTGGAGCATCTTGTCCAGTCACAGAGGTATTTGCAAGGTCAGTGGTGGAGCATCTTGTCCAGTCACAGAGGTGTTTGCAGGGTTAGTGGTGGAGCATCACAGCCAGTCACAGAGGGGTTTGAAGCATCATGTCCAGTCACAGAGGGGTTTGCAGGTGTTATGGTTGGATTGGATCCCCCTCCAGTAACCGTTCCTGGAAACCTGCCAGCTCTTTATCCCCTCCTGAGGACAAAGGGTCCCAAAGGCCAATACCACAGGCGCTCCCTTTCCAACCCCCCTGTACCTTAGGGAATCCAAACCAGAGAGAAGCTGCGAGGTCAGAGAAGAGGAAAGCACAGCTGGAAGGGCAGCGGAGCAGCGGGAGCAGAGCAAAGCAGGCAGCAGGTCGCTCTCTAGAGCATCAGCTCTTTCAGGATACACAGGCTTTGCCAACATCAGCTCTCTCAGAATACACAGGCTTTTTGAACATCAGCTCTTTCAGGATACACAGGCTTTTTCTTCATGCCAAGCAAACAAGGTGAATTGTCTCAGTCCAAAGTGAGCTCTGAGGAGCCAGAGCAGCAGCCGCACTGGGAAACTGCCCACCGGCAGTCTCTGTGGCGCAATGGGTCAGCGCGTTCGGCTGTTAACCGAAAGGTTGGTGGTTCAAACCCACCCAGGGACGAGGCCAGTCCTCCCCCCTCATCTTGGCCGTGGGGTTGGAGCTGGGTGGACCTGACCTTTCAGGTCCTTTCCACCCCAAACAGTTCCAGCCCCCCCACAAAGGGGAAAAAAAAAACAACTGAGGAGGGAGTCACTGCTAATTTTGTGGTGAAGGCAAGGAGGGGGGTTGGAGCTGGGTGGACCTGACCTTTCAGGTCCTTTCCACCCCAACCATGTTCCACCCTCCCACAAAGAGGGAAAAAACCAACTGAGGGGGGAGTCACTGCTGGTTTTGTGGCGAAGTCAAGGAGTGGTGAAGGTGAAGAGACACACCTGACTGATTCTATGGTTCTATTATGATTGATGCCAAAGACTATGAGGCATTAAAAGGGTTAATGGGATTGAATTGAAAGATGTAGAACAGAGCCCATTAATGAATGTTACTGCAATCAATAAGGGCTGAGGACTGGAGCTGCAAGAGCAAAATGTAGAAATTAGCAGGAAAAAAACCCCACAAAACCAAAACCAAAAGAAAACAAACCAAACTAACAAACAAATCCCGAAAACAAAACCCGAAAAGCCAGGTTCAAGTCCTAGTCTGTGTATGTTGCTCGATTTATTGACATCAGGGGGGTTAAAATTCTGATTGCTTGCTAATAGCTAAATCGTTTAGCTCTACAGCCATTGAAGCAAAGCAGAGCTGCATGAGTGGGAGGTCCTAGCCTGGGCACTAACCACTCCAGGGAAGCCCCTGAGAACATGATGGAGCATCAAATGCCAAGGCAAGAACTTGCTCTGTTGGTGTGGAAACCAAAAAACAAAACCCAAAAAGCCAGGTTCAACTCCTAGTCTGTGTGTGTTGCAAGCTTTATTAACATCAGGGGGTTTAAAATTCTGATTGCTTGCTAATAGCTAAATTGTTTAGCTCTACAGCCGTTGAAATGAAGCAGGGCTGCATGAGTGGGAAGTCCTAGCATGGGCACTAACCACTCCAGGGAAGCCCCTGAGAACACGATGGAGCATCAAATGCCAAGGCAAGAACTTGCTCTGTTGGTGTGGAAACCAAAAAACAAAACCCAAAAAGCCAGGTTCAAGTCCTAGTCTGTGTATATTGCTCAATTTATTAACATCAGGGGGTTTAAAATTCTGATTGCTTGGTAATAACAAAATTATGTAGCTCTACAGCAGACCTGCAAACTAACCCATTGAAGCAAAGCAGAGCTGCATGAGTGGGAGGTCCTAGCCTGGGCAGTAACCACTCCAGGGAAGCCCCTGAGAACATGATGGAGCATCAAATGCCAAGGCAAGAGCTTGCTCTGTTGGTGTGGGCTGATAGCTGGAGCTGGAGCCCTAATGCTGTCAAGACAGCAGCTCTCTGCTGCCTCTCTGACCAGCTCGGTTACACGCAGGAGTCACCTGTTCTCCTTTTGTGTCTGCAGGTCTGTTAATACTGGCAGCTTGCTCCTGCCATCTGCCAGGGAGCTCTTCCCAGTTTCACAAAGCCAAGCAGACAGCATTTGAGGGCGTTTGGAAATGTTTTACTTGCCATTAATTCCACAAGACCTAAACACTGTCAAGCGGTGTTTGCATTTGCAGGTGCTAGAATCAGAGAATGGTTTAGGTTGGAAGGGACCTCAAAGCTCAGCCAGTTCCAACCCCCCTGTGCCATAGGCAAAGATATCTCCCACTAGAACAGGTCACTCAAAGCCTCAACCAACCTGGTCCTGAACACTTCCAGGGAGGTTGTGGAGCACAGAAGCACAGAATGGGATCAAACATCCCATTCTGTGCTTCTGTGCTCCACAACCTCCCTGGGCAACCCATTCCAGTGTCTCACCACCCTCACTCCAAAGAACTTCCTCCTAACATCCCATTTAAATCTCCTCTCTGCCAGTTTAAACCCATTCCCCCTCGTCCTGTCATTACAAGACCTTGTGAGTAGTCCCTCCCCAGCCTTCCTGTAGGCCCCCTTCAGATATTGGAAGGCTACTATAACATCTTCCTGGAAGCCTTCTCTTCTCCAGGCTGCAGAGCCCCAACTCTCTTAGCCTGTCTTCATTCAAGACAGTGTCTTCTGAACTAACAGCAGACGTGAAGAGCTCAAGACTCGACTGCTTCAGTTTTGCTTCTTTGGTTCTTTGCCTCTGGTTTGCAAATACCCTTGGATTCAGAACTGTGAGCCTGTCAAGGGATGCTGTGTTCCCAGCAGAGCCGAGTCAGAAGATCCAAAGTGAGTTTCAAGAGCCACATTGCAATGAGGTTTCAAGAATGAGTTTAGTCACAGCATTTCCACTTGGTCTGGATACTGGAAGCCCAAACAAAGCCTGCTGTTTTCCTCTGATAAAGCTCAACATGCCTTGTTTGCAGTGTGATTCAGCCTGCCTGAAGAGATTGTTCCTGCTGTACATGTAACCCATCACTATCTGAGACATAAAATGACTACCTGACTTATTAAAAAAATTATATATATATATATATAATTTTTAAAAATAAAGTTCCTCTGGAAGGAGGAGCCTGAGAAGATCCTCAACCATTTCACAGTAGATGTTGCATAACCAAGCCACGTGGTAAAATGAGGGTCAGGATTTTTCCTCTCCTGACTTTGGCAATTTGATCAAGATTTTTCTAGATTGAAGTGTCTGAAGTTCATGGCTGACAGACCTGCACTTTGCACCCTTCTGCCCTTCTCACCTGTCAAATCCAGGCAGGATCTCTATTTTCTGGCAACTTGTTATTTATGTCTGGCTTTGGCACTGGCAGTTAGATCACCCTGAAAGCTTCTTATTTGTTTGTACAGTAAATTAGCCTGTGTTAGGATCCTATAAAGAGTAAAGCTGAGAAGATGTTGCACTCAATATCTAGAAATGCCTTGCTGAGAAAATACTACTGGCTTCTTCCTAGAAGGTGGAAATTAACATGGTGAGTCCCTCTTGGAAGAGGCCAGGTTAAAGATTAGGTTTCTGGAAAGCACAAGAGCTGTTCCTAAACTCTAAATCCAACAGATTTGCAATTTGGGATCTTTCAATGCTCACCAGAATGAAGTTGGATGAATGCAGAACCCTTCAGCACAAGATGCAGGAGCTTTTGGGACTGAGCCAGCATGCAACTGAGATCATCAAGGCTCTCCCCACAAATCACAGACCTCTATGAAGAATCATCCCCTCCCTAGGGCAGCAGCTGCTGCTGGGATTTTCCCATACTTGCCCCTTCTGAAGCCCTGCCATGGGGACTCTGTTAGCAGGGTTCCTTTCCTCCAGCCTTCTAAAAACACTTTTTGGACACAGCCATAATAAAAACAGTGCAGGGCAGGCCTGCTGCTGATACTGGGCAGTGCTCCCAGAACAGACTGCGCCTTAATCCTGCCTGTCCTGCCACTGCATGAGACAAAGACATTTTGTGCTCTTTGTATCTTCTTGCTTGCTGGGTGAAGTCTCCATATCTCAGTGACGAGAGACAGAGCAAGTGCCTGTACACCAAGGATTTGGAGAGCATTCTGGCAGTGACCTGGGCATCCTGACATGACTTGCTCATGCAGGTGCTGAGTACTGAAGATCTCAACATACCCTGCAGATGCTCAGTTCTTTACTGAAGCAGTCAGGACCCTCACTAAAAGATGTAGAATCATAGAATCAGTCAGGGTTGGAAGGGACCACAAGGATCAGCCAGTTCCAACCCCCCTGCCATGCCCAGGGACACCCTACCCTAGATCAGGCTGCCCACAGCCTCTGCCAGCCTGGCTGCAAACACCTCCAGCAATGTGGCCCCAAACACCTCCCTGGGCAACCCATTCCAGGCTCTCACCATTCTCATGCTCAACAACTTCCTCCTCCCATCCAGTCTGAATCTCCCCACCTCCAGCTTTGCTCCATTCCCCCTAATCCTGTCACTCCCTGAGAGCCTAAAAAGTCCCTCCCCAGCTTTTCTGTAGGCCCCTTCAGATCCTGGAAGGCCACAATAAGGTCACCTGGGAGCCTCCTCTTCTCCAAACTGAACAGCCCCAACTCTTTCAGTCTGTACCCTGTGACAACCTTCCTGTAGAAGTTTTCAGGCAGTTGCTTTGACTTCAGCAGACAGTGTCTTCTAAAAGAGCAAGTGCATCTTACAAAACAACCTTTGAACTGCACCGTGCTGTGTTTGAAATACTCTCCTGCTCTTCCACTTCTAAAATGTCATTCCTGCCTCAGTGTTTACCTCTTAAAACACAGCAAAACAGCTACAGTATTTAGAATCACAGAATCATAGAATCATAGAATGGTTTAGAGAGACCTTAGAATGGTTTGGAAGAGAACCATAGAATGGTTTGGAAGAGACCTTAAAGATCATCCAGTTCCAACCCCCCTGTGCCATAGGCAGGGACACCTCCCACTAGAACAGGTCACTCAAGACCTCATCCAACCTGGCCTTGGACCCCTCCAGGGAGGGAGCAGCCACAACCTCCCTGGGCAACCTGTTCCAGTGCCTCGCCACCCTCACTGTGAAGAAATTCCTCCTAACATCCCGTTCAAATCTCCCCTCTGCCAGTTTAAACCCATTCCCCCTCGTCCTGTCATTACAAAACCTTGTGAACAGTCCCTCCCCAGCCCTCCTGTAGGCCCCCTTCAGATACTGGAAGGCTACTATAAGGTCTCCTGGAAGCCTTCTCTTCTCCAGGCTGAAAAGCCCCAACTCTCTCAGCCTGTCCTCATAGCAGAGGAGCATGAAAAACTTTGTACCTCCTCTGCTGCTGGAGATTTCTCACCATGTTAAGTCCTGGGCTTGTGTTATTAGCTCAGATTCATTTGCTGCACAGTTCAGAGCCACAGATTTAAAAAAGCAAATACCCCTTCGGGAAGTACCAAAGGACTATAACTCACTCCCCATAGAAAACACCAGAGGGTTGTTTGCTTGAATTATCAGAAGAAACTCTATAAAATGAAAAACTGTTGGTAATTTGTGGTGGTGGGTTGCTGTTTTGTTTTCCTTCCCACCCACAACCTCACACGGAGCACTGCACTGGGAGCTTCAGGTAGCGTTAATATCTGCCCGCAGCACTGCATCCTTCCTGGCAGGAGCTGCCACGCTTGGCCAGCGAACGCAGCCTGCTGAATCATCAGGCTTTTTAAAGTGCATTCCCTGGAATAGGAGTTATTCATCCCGGGGCTTGCAGCACGCCGAAGGAAAGCTCCTTTCCAGCTGTTTTGGGCACCCACCGCTCACCGCCTGCGCACGGACTGGTTTTAGGTGGAAAGGGGTTTAGTTCGATGGGGCTGTGAAGTGCCCTGCCGCTTCTGACACAACTTCTGCTCCTCCTCAGCTAGTCACGTCCACAAACACGTAACCAGGCTCCTGGTCCTTAAGCCCCCTTTAATCACTCGCGAGTGGTGCGACTCATTGGAACGCTCCTGAGATTTTCCCCGGCTTAATTGTCGCAGGAAAGAGGGACTCGGTTCGAGTCAGGACGTTCTGTTAGCACCGTCGCAGGGTTGAGATTTCACTTCCGTTTTTTTAATGAAGAGTCACAACTCCCCCCCCAGTCCCTTCCCAAACTACTTTAGAAGGCAGAAAAGACCGCAGAGGACACAGCGCCGGACATCCCCCGCTAGCTGCGACCCGCCGAGCTGCCCACGGATGAACGGATCCGCCCCGAGGGGGACGGGTCGGGGGCTCCGTGATGCGCCGAGGCTCCAGACCCAGTCTCCCACTCGTCCCTCTCGGGGAATCCCTTCTCTCACAGCTCGCCAAGCCGCCCCACGCCGCGCAAAGCCGCGCAAAGCCGCCCACGCGTGGGGTGCCGGAGCCACCCGGGCACTGCCGGTGCCAGCATGGCATAACCCCTGCTGCTCTCCTCACCTGCTCCCCGCTGCCGCCGCCGCCGCCGCCGCCGCCGCTTTTCCTTTCTCCCGCCCGCCCCGCTG
>VWZI01020609.1:15592-46814 GCA_013396835.1 Psilopogon haemacephalus | reverse complement strand
GGCGAGGCACTGGAATGGGTTGCCCAGGGAGGTTGTGTCTGCTCCCTCCCTGGATGTGTTCAAGGCCAGGCTGGATGAGGTCTTGAGCAACCTGATCTAGTGGGAGGTGTCCCTGCCTATGGCACAGGGGGGTTGGAACTGGCTGATCTTTGAGGTCTCTTCCAACCTAAACCATTCTATGATTCTATACTCAGATGCAAAGAAATGCACTCACCTAGCCTTATGGGTTAAAGGGATTCAGTTTATGCCACCTGACATCGTTGTTTTTGTTTTGAGGTGGTTTTTTTTCCCCTAAATAAGGAAGCATGAGTAATCAGAAAATCTCCTGTTTTAGCATCACCATAGCAACAAGGCAAGGACAGGAGCAAACGAGCTGCGGCTACAGAGAGCTGGCTCGGGCCTTATTGAATCTACAGGAATAAAACTAACAATGGTGGAAGAGTCCAGGGGGGCTGAATATCCCCAGCCAGCAGAGCACTGCAACCCCCCCTTACATTGTTCACCCTGCCACCAGGCTCCCCCTTTGTTCCCAGCCGAATTAATTCCGCGCATTAATCCACCTCCCCACGTTTGCCTTTGTCTCCTAGCGGGGACTCGCAGCAGGGGAACCAAAATGAACACATTTCCCCCTGTCAGGCTGCAGATTTCCTGTGAGCAGTTCACCAAATGATNGTGCTGGGTTGCATTTTAATTACCCCTCCTTTTCCCAAATTTTTTTTTTTTTTTTTTTTTTTTTTTTTTTTTTTTTTTTTTTTTTTTTCTTTTTCCTTCCCCCCAACCTGTATAAAAAGGTGAGGTTTTTTATTTAATGCTGCTTTTGCAACTGGATATTCTAACCCGGCGCCTGCTCATCCCTGGCAGTGGGCAATAAGGAAAACTAATGGCAAGTGGCTAAAACCCTTTTTTTCCCAGAGGGCTGAAGGATTTGCATAAGCGACGCCCACCTCCACCAGCCTCCTTTCTCTCCCACAAAGGCGCCGCGTTTTGGAGTGAAATGTCATATGTGATGAGCACTCCTAAAAGAAAAAAAAGAACCAAGGAAGAAGAAATAGCAGTCCTCTGAGCAAATATAGTATGCTGTTGAACTTAAAAAGCTCCCTGGATGTCACTTATATATATTTAAAAAAAAATAAATATTCATATCATCCTAACAGCACAGGAAAGAAGTGGAATAGAGAGGTCTGTATCCTGGCTGATGAGCAGAGCCACAGCTTCAGAGTTTGACTGACAGTCCAGCCATGCTGTTTGTATGGGATGGGAACTTGTGTGATAGTACTGCCCACACATGGGAACTTGTGTGGTGGTACTGCCCACACACATACCAGTGCACTTGAAGTCACTACAGGTAGGAAATGATCATTTTAAAACAGGTAGTAGAGATCCGGAGTACTGCATCCAGTTCTGGAGCCCCTATTAAAAGAGGGATGTGGACATGCTGGAGGTGTCCAGAGAAGGGCCACGAGGATGCTCAGAGGGCTGCAGCACCTCTGCTGTGAGGACAGACTGAAAGAGTTGGGGCTGTGCAGTTTGGAAAAGAGGAGGCTCCCAGGTGACCTTCTGGTGGCCTTCCAGTATCTGAAAGGGTTTAGACCTTGTGGTCCCTTCCAACCCTGACTGACTGATTCTAAAAAAAAGCTGGGGAGGGACTTTTAAGGCTATCAGGGAGTGACAGGACTAGGGGGAATGGAGCAAAGCTGGAGGTGGATGTGAGGAGGAAGTTCTTCACTGTGAGAGTGGTGAGAGGCTGGAAAGGGTTGCCCCTGCAGGGAGGTGGTTTGGGCCAGATCCCTGGAGGTGTTTTTGGCCAGGCTGGCAGAGGCTGTGGGCAGCCTGATCTAGGGTAGGGTGTCCCTGAGCATGGCAGGGGGGTTGGAACTGGATAATCTTTGTGGTCCCTTCCAACCGTGACTGATTCTGTGATTCTAGTATAGTGTGGATACCAGGAGCAGTCTAGCCAGAACAAGAGAGATGTAGGCTAGGAGGATGAAGAGATAGGAAAGCCTGATCTAGGGTAGGGTGTCCCTGCCCATGGGAGAGGGGTCAGAACTGGCTGATCCTTGTGGTCCCTTCCAACCCTGATGGATTCTATGATTCTGTTCTATCTCTGGAGAAAGATGAGACAGAAATGCCTGAATATATGAATGTTAATAATAAAATGCACATAGGTTGTAAAGGATTTCCTCTGAAATGCTGTCACCAGCACAGAAAGGCAGAAGTCTAGAGAGTACAAAGGGCAGATTCCAGTGGTTCTGGTCCTGCAGTGCCTTGTTGATGCTAAAAGGAGTAGCTTCCCCTATCAGTAATGATAAGAAAATAGAATAGCCTTGCCCTGCTGCCTCCTGTCTAATCCTCACACCATGAGCACTTCACTGAGTAAGTGCTGTGGGCAGCACCTCAATAGCTCCGGCAGCAAGGCAGTGAAATTGTCACGGGCTGTGCTTTGCAATGAGCTGAGTATTTTGGCAGCAGTTTAGCAGAGGACATTCTCCTTGGCACGGGTTTGGTTCTGCTAAGAAGAGCAAGGCAATGGCTTTGCAGAGGGAAGTGATGGTGAGCCTGGGGGACACATTTCATCCCTGCTGGGGAGGAGTTAGGCCAGGCTGGTCCTGTGGACTGAAGAGCTTTGGCACTCCATGTCCATGAAGTGCATTCCTATTTCTAAATGCATCGCAACATCTGTGTGGGTTTCTTCCAAAATGAACCCATGCTTGGCTTCTGCACCTGCTGCACAGTGTGAGACAAAGCCCAGTGGGGACAATCAGCTGAGTCCCTGTAAAACAACCACTTCATGTCAATACAACTACTACTGGCTGGGACTGGAGTCCCCAGCTTCTATCAACAGCAGAAGGCGAGCAAAGCTTTCCTGATGAGCCAAGAAGAATCACTGCATCCCACACCTGCAGTACCAAACAAGAACCAAGTTCCCAGAATTAAGAACTTAATTCCTGAAGCCCTACTTAAGCTTACTTCAAAGACAATTAGTTGCCTGACATCCCAAAATCAACAAGGGCACCTGAAGAACTCCAGAATTCTGTTAGTACCTGGCTCACTATGTCTGGACTGTGTTCTCCATCAGCCTCCAGTTTCTGCTGGTGGATAGTGAGGGAAGTCTTGTCCATTAGAACCAGCAACCTGGTTTGAATCACATCTTTGCAGGCAACCATGGTACTGCTTGTGGGGCTGGTAGTCTGAGAATGAAGATTGCTGCAGTAGACAGGGAATATTCATCACAGACTCAAACTAGGTGGGATCAAAAAAAACCAACCAACCAACCAACAACAAAAAAATCCACCTAAATCACAACAAGCTTTTTAAAAAAAAATTATTATTATTATTGGGATGTGTGGCTTTTGACTCGTAATAAAGGACATGTTCTGCGTTGAAGAGGAGAGCTGCCTGGGAGCAAAGCCAGGAGTAGAAGCGGCAGGAGGAAGAAGGAAGAGAGCTACACAGATAATTTTTGTTACAAATTGTCCAGAAAGTGGCTGCTTGTAATGGTTTAGTTTAACAAATAACACAATTCCCAGCTCTGCAAATGCCCTGATACTAAGGAGGCTCAGTGGGAAGATACACAATAACTGTAGCTGCTGCTTTTTACTGCTCCGTGCGCCTGGGGCCCGGGGGGGGAAGTAAACATCAAAGAAGTAAACCCAACAAAACACAAACCTCTCAAACAACCCCTCCCCATCCAATGCTATTGTGTTTTCAAATTTAACTGCCCGCAAAAGTAAGCTGCTTTCAGCTTGGGGAGTCGTGGGGTGAATATTGAGAGGAAGGTAAGATCTGTCCTGGGTGGCTGTGTTTGGGCTGGAGCAGGCTCGCTCTCTCCTTTGCACACACACAGCCATGCTCCCCTTGCCCTCCAGCTAAGTGCTTTAGGTAGACAACAACCCAAGAGAGATGTGCAGGTCGTGTGTATGTCCATCACCATCCAGCTGCTCTGTGCGCCTGAAGTCACTGACACAGCACCCAGACCCTGCAGGCAAAAGTGGTCTGGTATCTCCTTGTGGGGCTGGGGTCCTCTCCTCTGCAAGGAGACTGTGTCCACCTGGCTTGCTGCTTCTTAGGTCCAACCAGGACCTTGAGTTTATCATGCTCTGCAGCACCGAGCTCCAGGTGTCTTTTTGGTGCACGCAACAATGGTCTCCACTCATCCTACAAACACCCAGGAGAACTGGAAACCAGTCAAAGGCAAACTGGCACCTACGCCAGGGTGAGGTGAAGGAGGAAACACTGTGTACGATCTCAGGGCTTTGCAGCTGGCATAGTGGCCTGAGGACTGGTCACAACTACTGGATAGGTGCAGTGTAATTCACGAAGCATACATTCCACATAGGTGCAGTGTAATTCATGAAGCATATATTCCACATAGGTGCAGTATAATTCATGAAGCATATATATATATATATATATATATATATTAGAATCATAGAATCATAGAATGGTTTAGGTTGGAAGAGGCCTCAAAGATCATCCAGTTCCAACCCCCCTGTGCCATAGGCAGGGACACCTCCCACTAGATCAGGTCGCTCAAGACCTCATCCAGCCTGGCCTTGAACACCTCCAGGGAGGGAGCAGCCACAACATCCCTGGGCAACCTGTTCCAGTGCTGATATTCCACATCAGCCACGAGCTACAAAGCAAGGAGCAATGCTGGATAACATCTGACCAGGGGACATCTGGTCCAAGATTCCTGCAAGGCTCTGTGCTGTGTGGCTTCAGTGCACTCCTCTCTCTGGTGTTAAATTAGCCCTGACTTTGCCACTGCCAGTACAGAATGAGCACTCCCCTGCAGCAATAAATCTCTAGGTTGATTTAAATCATTCACACAATCAGTTCTACCAAAACACTCAAAGCCCTTTTCAGTAACTGGAGCTATTCCATGATAAATTTCAGCTTTTGGCACGGAAGAACTTCAGCTGTGCAGATATGCTGAAAACTTACTACAAACAGAAATGAGAACCTGTGTTTTTCCTTCCCCCCCCCCTCTCCCTAGTTCTTAGAATTGGAATTGAAACAATCTCTACCAAGGCAGAACCAGAAATATTTCATTTAGAAACGTGAAAACATTACCAAAGTTTGAGGAGTTGAAAGCAAAGATGGAGCCTGAAACCCCAGCTGGGTGATAAGCACAGGTGGACCTAAAATCGACACATCAGGCTGGAGTTTGTTTGTATTCTCATCGTTTCCTTCAGACCCCGAATTTCTGATGGGTGTAATGATTCCATGACAAGTGCATATTTGTTAACTCGTGGAAGTGGAGTTGCCAGTGTGATTTAAATGCTCGTAGGGCACCATCTAAAATAGATTTTGTGCCTCCTCCTTTCCTGCTAATGGGTCAGCACTGCTGCTTTTGCTGTCAGCGTTGCTAACTCTTGCTGTTTGATTGTGTTTCACATCATTAGCTATTTGTCATCATGACTTAATACGTACAAATCCATGCTGCATCTGGAGCTGGTTTCTCTCCCCTACTCACTGCTGAAAGAATACAACAGCAGAGAAAGAGCCGCGCAGAAAGGCACCAGGCCAAATTTGTGGCACCAGTTCTGTTCAAGGAGTGGTAAATAGACCAATGCTCTTCAGCCAGAAGAAAAGGCAACCAAGGGGTGTGACAGAGACCTCCATTAAGCCCTGGACAGCACTAAAAAGGTGTTTTCTCTTTCCCAGAATGAAGGAATTTGAGTTAAAACATCTAAAACATCCAGGTTCTGGAGGCAGATGGAGAAGAGGTGGAAGAATCAAGGTGTTTTTACACAACAGGTGTCAAAGCTGTGGATCTCACAGCCACAGGATGCTATGGATCCAAAAGGCTTAAAAGGGTAAAAATTGATTGAATACATTGATGGAAGGAAAAATCTGAGGTTGTTGAACACCATCTCTGGTGCAGACATTCCCTGAGCTGCAGTCACAGAGGGCTGGTATCTATATTAAGAGAATGTCCACTGCATTTCTGCCTATTTTTATATTCTTCCCAAAGTAGGGAATATTTTATTGCTGCCAGAGACAGGATCCTTGGGCTGGCAGGACCTTGAATCTGATCCAGTGTATCTGTTCTTGTGATTTTATACTAACTTGCAGTGAGGGGGAAAAAAAAAGAGGAGGGATGTTTTAGCCCCCAGTTCTTTTAAGCTTTGAAGCCTCTGTCCAGTTCACAAGCACGAGTGAGAAGAATTTAAATCTTCTGCCTATCAACTCAGGGTAGTGATTTAGGTGTCTAGAATACATTGCATAGCACAATAGAAATAGGACATGACAAAGGGGAGCACAGATAATAACCACATCCACAGCTGTATTCCTGTTCACCTTGAAGCATAAAGGATTGCACCACTGCTTTAGTGCCACCTCTGCTTTTCAGACAGGCCTCTGGCAGCATTATAAAAGAGGAGTTTGTTCCCAAAGCATGTTTTTTTTTTCTTCCAAAATGCCAAGCATCAGCTGAAGATCCTTGGCTGGTTCTTACCAATCATTCAGGATCTCCCTCTGCTAAGTGTCACATTTGTGGGTTTATGTTATCAAGTGTCGCTGGCATGACTCAAACTAGAGAATTTTGGTGGAAAGATTAGAAGTGTGATTCTGAGCCCAAGAAAGGATCACTGAATGAGGCTGCTAATTTCAGCCTCAGTGTGGGACTGTACATGGAGTTATTTATCCCCTCCTTTTTTGTTTGAAGGCTTTGATTAACAAGTCATACTCACAAGGGTCAGAAGGGAGAGAGAAAAAGGAAGGGATTATTGCTCCAAATGATCAGACTGTAGAGGAAGCAGATTTAACCATCAGAGGATCTCCCTCTGCTGAGTGTCACATTTGTGGGTTTATGTTATCAAGTGTCGCTGGCATGACTCAAACTAGAGAATTTTGGTGGAAAGATTAGAAGTGTGATTCTGAGCCCAAGAAAGGATCACTGAATGAGGCTGCTAATTTCAGCCTCAGTGTGGGACTGTACATGGAGTTATTTATCCCCTCCTTTTTTGTTTGAAGGCTTTGATTAACAAGTCATACTCACAAGGGTCAGAAGGGAGAGAGAAAAAGGAAGGGATTATTGCTCCAAATGATCAGACTGTAGAGGAAGCAGATTTAACCACCTCGTTGATTATGTCCCTTGGCCAGGATGAGGCAGGGTCTACAGTTCATGGCTCATTCCTCATAACCAGTGAGGCAGAAATGCAGTGTAATGAAAATTGATCTATAGAACATATTCTGTTAGTGGAATGTGACCAAGGAAAATTACTTCTGAAGAAAGTGACAATTAAGAGCATCTAGCAGCACAAACAGACAGACAGACAGGCACTCCAGAAAAGCAGATGGGGTGAACTCTGGATACATTTCGCCAAGCAAGGAGTTTCCTACTTTCCCTGCTTCTAAATCTTGCTGTAGAGATTCAACTGTAGCAACAGAAAAACAAAAATGAAAGTCCCCAGCTTACAACTGTGCCCTTCCACTGACCATCAGAATGTGACCTCCTGGAAAAATCAAGAGTGGCTTGACCTTGTTGCAGCAAAATACTTCTTCAACCTTTTGGTTTGTGCTTCAGCTCCTGTCTGTGTAAGCCAAGGCACATCACTGCTGTGCTTTCTTCCATGCTCTTATTTTTGCAAAGTGTGGGTAGCAACCACCAGAATTCTGAGGGAATTGATGCAGCCACAGGAAGGGCTTGGATTTCCTTGGGCAACAGGTTTATAAGAGCATAACAATATGTTGGGGAAATAAATGCATCCTCTCTTATCTGAAGCACACATCTCCTACGTGTGAGGAAGTTCTTCACCATGACAGTGGTGAGAGCCTGGAAGGGGTTGCCCAGGCAGGTGACTGGGGCCACATTCCTGGAGGTGTTTGCAGCCAGGCTGGCAGAGGCTGTGGGCAGCCTGATCTAGGGTAGGGTGTCCCTGAGCATGGCAGGGGGGTTGGAACTGGCTGATCCTTGTGGTTCCTTCCAGCCCTGACTAATTCTATGATTCTATGTGGTCACTCCTGTGTTCTCAGCAAAGTGATAACCAACGATCTGCCCATCTGTGCTGGAGAGTACAGGAGGAAAATAACTTCTGTCACTTCGATGAGCGAGGAGAGAACATGGAGCAATGCAGGGTAAGCTAAAGCCATAAAGTGTTCAAGAGCTGGAAAGTGTCCATAGAAAACACCCATGGACTGCTTCATGAAGGGAGAGCCTAAACGACCCAGGCTAGTTGTAGAGAAATCCTGAAGAGAAAAGGAGTTGAGAACAGCGTTTTAATTGCAAACAGCTCAAGGTGTTCACATGCATTGTTTTGCAAGGAGGAAAAAAAAAATCTGTTATTCCCTTTGGGTCTGCTAAGCCCTCCCCGGGTGTTTCCATTTTCCATGCTACCCTTCTTTCATCACCTACATGTGCTCGCAGATTTTTTTGCTATGATTAGTTTGTATGGCTGCGTTTTCCTGACAGCCTCCTAATTGAAAGCAGCATGGCAGACTGTAGGAAGCTCTGTCTCCACACACCCGCTAGCGCTGCTGCAGGAAGCCAGCCTGTCTGCACAGCCTATTTTTGGGCTGTCCCTGAGCCACAGCTCTGCCCTGCACAGTCGTAAATCAGGAGTGAAGGCTGCTGAGGAGCAGCCCTCGGTGTCTCCACTGTGGCCCTGGTGCAGCAGTGTGGCCACATGCCTGCACCACTGTCTCCAGCACTTGTGCTGGTTTAGCAATTGCCTGCCCTCCCCACACTTTGAAATGACTCAGGCTAGGACTCAGTCGGCTGGAAGTTAATAAATGAAGCTTTATATTTACAGCTCTGCACAATATACAAGCAGATATTTATAATGTATAACAGATATTTACAGATATATACAGTGATATACAGATATTTACAATGTATAGATATTTACAGATATATACAGTGATATATACAGATATATACTGTGATATACAGGTATTTACAATGTATAGATATTTACAGATATATACAGTGAAAAGGTTTAGCAATTGCCTGCCCTCCCCACACTTGGAAATGACTCAGGCTAGGACTCAGCCGGCTGGAAGTTAACAAACGAAGCTTTATGTTTACAGCTTTGCACAATATCCAAGCAGATATTGACAATGAATAACAGATATTTACAGATATATACAGTGAGAAGGTAATACAGAAACACCACAGCCCTCCTAGAGATCAAAATTCCTAAGAGTGGTCTCTAACCACCCCTACCACCTTCTCCCCTTCCCCAATCTTATCTCACCAGCTGCTTCATGCAGCAGATAGGCAAAGGTAGATGGGCCAGGTAGGTTAGCAGCAGGAAAAGAAGTTAGTGGAATTATTGAGAATCAGCTACAAAAGGCAGGGAGAAAAGAGCTATGCAAGGAGCCAGCCACAGCCTAAAGCAGTCTAAAACTGTCTGACTTATCTATATTTGGATTACAACTCTTAAAACATTTGTTTTTCCTGTCTCAGTAAATCTGTGAGTGGAGTAGCACTGTCAGTGCTTTCCTCTCAGCCTGTAGCCTAATTTCTCATTCAACTCCTCCAATTAGTTCAAACCATCACAGTTCTGAACCATCACACATGGTCCCTGGTCCAAAATGTGACACCAAAAGAGCAGAAAAGCATCACCCAGCAAAAACTGTGAACAAATCCTCCACGAAGGGGAGGCTCCATACTGCAAAGAAGCAGGTAGAGCTCCTGAAGGGAACTGCTCCCACTTCATGGCGGGGTGAACTGGGTGCACAGATCTCAGCCTTGGGCCCATCCTTCTTTTGTTTTCGTGTTCCTGTCCAATGAACATCATCGAGCAGCCAAAGAACTGAAAACCATCTTCAGCCTCTTCATTATCCTATTGTGTTCTCCCCTCTCGCTCTCTGCCAAAAACCACACAGCAGCAAGCAGGCTTGTCCATAGCTGTGAGCTCGCAGCATCTCTGCAGCTAGCAGAGCAGACACTCTGTGATTTATGGGCTTTGGCAGTGAGATGGCAGTTCCTCTTCACGTGCAATTTGGTGCAGAGAGTGAAGAGCTAAAAACACAGCAATGGAAGAAATCCACTGAAAAAAAAAAAAAACAGGTGTCAAAGCATGCACCTTTTCAGTCCCAGGGTGCTGCAGGAGCATCCAAGGGCAGAGGCTTGCTTTGATGCGACACCTGCCTGTAAACAGCTGATGAAATGTGGTTGACACTTCTGTCAGCTCCCTGCTTTTGAGGTGAGGCCTTGCTTGTGGTTTTCTGGCTCCTGTGCCCACAGGTGTTGGGCTAACGTTTGTGGAAGCCAACAGAGGACCTTCCTCTCTCTTCAGTCATCCATGAACCAGGCCCAGAGAAACACCAGGGCTGAGATCACCTCACAGCACCTCTCCTTTGGAAACACATGGATGTCTGGCAGGTTGTAATTGCTTCTTGCTGAAACATCAGTGGCTGAAAGCCTGCCAGAGTATTAATATACTGGATTATTTACAGACTTGCATGCTGGGCCAAGGCAAACACTCAGCAACTGAGTCACCTCCATCTGAACCCTCCTCCCTTGCTTTGAAATTCCACTTTACGTTCTCATGATATCTACAACCACTGCTGTGTTTATTCAGTTTGCTGTGTGCCTCAGATTAACCCACGGTTCTGATGGTCCACACTCAGTGCAGCCTCACTGAGGAATGGGAGCTTCCACACCCAGCATTACTCATTTGCAGAGGAATGACTTAGAAGAGAGCTCTGAGGCCAAGGGAAGCTGTGCCAGGCCAATTTTCTGATTTGCTTTTGTTCCCAACACATCACAGAATCATAGAAACATCCAGGTTGGAAAAATCCTCTCAGGATCACCAAGTCCAACCTAGAACCCTACTCTACAAGATTCACCTAAAACTCCAAGGCCACAAGAAGGTCACTGGGGAGCTTCTTCTCCAAACATAGAAAGGAGATCCACAGAGAAGGAAGATCTAAAACAATGTGTGGATGTGGCAGGATTTTAATGATATATTATTCTGAATTGCTCTCTCACAGCAGAGGTGCTGCAGCCCTCTGAGCATCCTTGTGGCCCTTCTCTGGACACGCTCCAGCATGTCCACATCCTTCTTGTCCCAGGGGCTCCACAACTGGATGCAGATTTGATCACATATTCATAGCCACCCAGAAAACCAGCAGCAAATATAGGAAGAGCCTTTGTCTGGGAGCACCTTGCCCGTTCAAATGCTGTTAACCTGCTTAATACACCCCCAAGTATGACCAGCAGGTCGAGAGAGGTGATTCTCCCCCTCTACTCTGCCCTGGTGAGACCCCACCTGGAGTACTGCATCCAGTTCTGGAGCCACTATTACACCATTGTTGCACCATTTAAATGCAAAGGGAACATGATCTGGAAACCAAAAGGAAGAAATAACTCCTGTGCAGTATCTGAAGGGGGCCTACAGAAAAGCTGGGGAGGCACTTTTTAGGCTATGAGGGAGTGACAGGACTAGGGGGAATGGAGCAAAGCTGGAAGTGGAGAGATTCAGATTGGATGTGAGGAGGAAGTTGTTCAACATGAGAGTGGTGAGAGGCTGGAATGGGTTGCCCCTGCAGGGAGGTGTTTGGGGCCAGATCCCTGGAGGTGTTTTTGGCCAGGCTGGCAGAGGCTGTGGGCAGCCTGCTCTAGGGTAGGGTGTCCCTGGGCATGGCAGGAGGGTTGGAACTGGCTGATCCTTGTGGTCCCTTCCAACCCTGACTGATTCTAGGATTCTGTGATTGTATGACTCTATGATTCCATGATTCTAAGGCTGGATGAGGCTGTGGGCAGCCTAATCTAGGGTAGGGTGTCCCTGTCCATGACCGGAGAGTTGGAACTAGATGATCCTTGTGGTCCCTTCCAACCCTGACTGATTCTAGGATTCTGTGATTGTATGACTCTATGATTCCATGATTCTAAGGCTGGATGAGGCTGTGGGCAGCCTAATCTAGGGTAGGGTGTCCCTGTCCATGACCGGAGAGTTGGAACTAGATGATCCTTGTGGTCTCTTCCAACCCTGACTGATTCTGTGATTCTATGGCTGGCAGAGGCTGTGGGCAGCCTGATCCAGGGTAGGGCATCCCTGGGCATGGCAGCAGGGTTGGAACTAGATGATCCTTGTGGTCCCTTCCAACCCTTACTGATTCTATGATTCTATGACTCTGTGATTCTAAGGCTGGCAGAGGCTGTGGGCAGCCTGATCCAGGGTAGGGCATCCCTGGGCATGGCAGGGATGATCTAGATGATCCTTGTGGTCCCTTCCAACCCTAACTGATTCTATGATTCTTGGCAAATCTACTTCTCACAAAAAGGTAGGCTCAGAAAGCCAGAAGGAGCTCTCTTAGAGAAACAAATAACTCACTATCCACCAGCTTCAACCTCATGAATGTGCCTTTTAAAGTACAGGAACAGCCACGCCAAGTTGATGGCTGCCCAGCACTAAGGAGAAGCTGTGCTCTGTTTTCTTTTCCTGCTGGGGGAGGCTGGCTTGCTTTTGCTAATTTTCCTCCCTGGGGTGGGCAAGGATTTCTCAGAGCTAATAGATCCTGACAGATGCAGCCCTACTCACGCTGTGCATCTTTGCTGGCCGGCCGGGGTCAGGGTTTGGAAAGCTGATCTCTTAATCATGTTGTCTGATGGATGTGGCCTGCTACAAATTGACAGTCATTGGGAGTACCAATATTGACCTCCTCTGTTCTGGCTAGTGCAGGAGACAGCCTTGCTGTGGGGCCAGAGAGCAGGCTCTGTGCGGCAGCGCAGCTCTTTGACAGTTGACTTATGGATACAAAACTGCAGCTGAATTTTCCTGGCACCTCTGTAATTGGCAGCCAGCAGAGCTCGGCGTGGCTCAAGTCCCATGTGGTCCTGCATGTCACATCTTCTGCAGGACTTTGAACTTGACGCAAAGCAGATCCACAGCCAAGGGTTTGCCATTCAATAGCCTCAGCAGACATGGAGCTGTGACGGAGCAGAGCAGCTAACAAGCAGGAAGGAGTCATAATTTCCACCCCCCCTAATCCAAGTGTTCCCTTTAAGTGAAAATATTCCCTACAGTGAAAAAACCTGCAGTAGTCTTTATATTTAATGTTTAAAAAAAAAAAAAAATCCTAGAGCTTGTGCTAGGTGGGAGCCAGTAGCTATGAAGAGCACCTCTTGGCTCCTGCCTCATTCCATAGCATGTTTAGTTTGCAAATAGGCTGTTTAAAATTGGGTATATTTGCTGACCAAAGGACAGAAAGCAGAAGGGGAATGACCAGAATGCATCAGGCACTATAATTTCCTTCATAGCAGAAAGTGGCAGATGCTGAAATGCTGGCTGTACTCTGCAGGAATCACACTTTCCCCTCCTGAACTCCTTGCCAGCTCAGTTTTATAGGGAGGGCCTTCCTGTTACTGTGGGTACAGTAGAACTCCCTTGCTGTCAAAGATGGGTCAGGGCCAGGAGCCATTGAACAGCTCTGAAGGCAGAAGAAGTGTCCTGGGGAAGGATACACAACAGAGCTGTGGTTGCTGCCTTGGATTACCCCACTTAGGCACAAGCAGCCATGGAAAGGAAATCCACAGAGGAGGATCTAGAACAATGTGTGGATGGAGGTGGCAGGATTTTAATGATATATTATATAATTAATATAATATGATATATTATTCTGAATTGCTCTGTGATGAAGAATTTTACCTGGCATTAGAGGACTCATATAAAAATTGAAGTGGTATTTGGTGCAGGTAGTAGAGGACAAGTGTCTAGATCTGAGCCCTAGCCCTGAGGTTTAAGACACATCTGAGCAGATGAGATGTAGCCCTCCCAGCAGCTGGAGGGAATAAAGAATTGCTTCCCAAGGAAAGCAGGAACTGCCCATGGAATAGCTCCCTAACCAGGTGTGGTGGTTGAGCAGTTATCTGCCACCCCCCCCCATCCCTCCCCACCACACACTTTGAAATAACCCAGGGTAGGACCCAGAAACAGCTGGAAGTTAATAAGTGAAGCTTTTTATTTACAGCTTTGCACAATATACAAGCAGATGTTGATCATGTATAACAGATATATACAGTGAAAAGGTGATACAGAACCACCACATCCCTCCCAGAGATCAAAATCCCTAAGAGGGGTTTCTAACCACCCCTACCACCTTCCCTCCTTCCCCAGTCTTATCTCACCATCTGGTCCATGCAGCAGATAGGCAAAGGTAGGTCAGCCAGGGGGGATTGGCAGCACGAGAGAAGTTAGTGGAATTATTCAGGTTCAGCTATGAAAGGCAGGGAGAAAAGAGCCATGCAAAAGAGCAGCCACAGCCCAAAGCGGTCTGAAGCACTCTCAAACCATCTGACTTACTTATATTTGGATTACAATTCTTAAAACAATTTTTTTCCCCNTCAGTCTTATCTCACCATCTGGTCCATGCAGCAGATAGGCAAAGGTAGGTCAGCCAGGGGGGATTGGCAGCACGAGAGAAGTTAGTGGAATTATTCAGGTTCAGCTATGAAAGGCAGGGAGAAAAGAGCCATGCAAAAGAGCAGCCACAGCCCAAAGCGGTCTGAAGCACTCTCAAACCATCTGACTTACTTATATTTGGATTACAATTCTTAAAACAATTTTTTTCCCCTTTCTCAGTAAAGCTATGAGTAAAGCAGCATCCTCAGTGTTTTCCTTCCTCAGCCTATAGCCTAACTTCTCATTCAAATCCCCCAATTAGTTCAAACCAGCACACCAGGGGTCTGGTTTCCATTCAGCTTCAGTCCTCTAGATGAGCACCCTTTAGATCAAGTGATGAATCCCCAACCAGACACACGACCATCTCAGTTTTCTAATGCTTCCAGGCACCATCACCCTTGGTAACCCCAACTTGCAGCCAGCCCAGATCATTTTCCTGTTGATTATCACTTTGCCAAACAAACAATCAATGCTGGAGCTGTGCAGACTCTGCATGATCTCCACAAACCCAGTTTCTAATGGGTGAGCAGGTGGCTTTCTGCATAGGTTTCTCACAACTGTGACCTCAGGAAGGTGCTCTGTGTTGCTCCTTCTTGCATCTATACATGAACCCAATTAATTCATGAGAGCTTAGATCCAAAATGCAGCAGAAAATATGTTTCTGCTTGAAGGGTCCTGCAGCAAGCATGTGACTCAGAGAGAGTGATGAGAGGATTCCCTGGAAGCAGCACTCCCTCCACTACTAATTACCATCTGCAACAGCTCCAATAGCAAACCCTTCAGCTGAAACAAACAGGGCTTGAGCTCCTGGCTCTACCTGGGACTGTGAGGGGCTCTGGGCAAAGGGACTGACAGTGAGTGCTCAGTTGTAGGTAACAAAGGTAAAACAAGCTCTGGAGAGCACATGGTGCCATTTAAAAATACTGAAATGCTACCTCAGTGCTTTGTGGAGAGGGCAGCAGGTGGCTTTGCAGAGCTGAGGGCTGCTGGGGGGGTTCCTGTGTTTAGTTGCACATTCATATACACATGGTGATGAAAGCCACTTCTTACAGAGCCTGTAAGCTCCTGCTTCTTCATGTGAAGGCAGGTGGAAAAGAAGTGGGGTGCCAAAAGTGGAGGTCTTCAAGGCTTTCTAAGCAGCTGATTCCTACTGACAGCAGTAGTGTTACATGCATAGCATCAGTGGGGGTTTAAGGCTCTTGTCAGTGGACACCAAAAAACAACAAAGTTTCTTAAAAAAGGAAGTGTAATCAGACTAAGCAACAAGGTGAGCAGAACAGCTAAGTCTAGGGGGGGGGTTCAAATGTCTTCAGTGAAACCAGGGAAGAGTTTGGATGCCCTAAAGAAACTTCCTGACCTGAGCAAGAAATCCCATCCAGGACAACACCCTGAGCAGATCCTGTGGGACAGGAGTGGGGAGAGATACTCACTGAGGGTGTGAGACAGAACAGAACAAGCCAGGTTGGAAGAGACCTCCAAGCTCACCCAGTCCAACCTATCACCCAGCCCTAGCCAATGGCACTAAGTGCTCCATCCAGGCTTTGCTTGAACACCTCTGGGGATGGGGACTCCACCACCTCCCTGGGCAGCCCATTCCAATGCCAATCACTCTCTCTGCCAAGAACTTCCTCCTACCATCCAGCATATACCTCCCCCAGCACAGCTTGAGGCTGTGTCCCCTCGTTCTGTTGCTGCTTGCCTGGGAGAAGAGAACAACCCCACCTGGCTACAACCTTCCTTCAGGTAGCTGTAGAGAGCAATGAGGTCTGCCCTGAGCCTCCTCTTCTGCAGGCTGCACACCCCCAGCTCCCTCAGCCTCTCCTCTTGGTGCTGTGCTCCAGGCTCCTCCCCAGCTTTGTCGCCCATTTCTGGACATGATGCACTTCTCCACGTCAGCAGCAGCCCTGGGTCTATGAGGCAGTGCTGAACAGCTTTGAAGGAGGCTTCAGGCAGATCCTAGTTCACCCTGGAATTCTAGGAAGCATACAAGGATGAAGGTTTGCAGAGGCAGGGAGCAGCCTCCCCTCCTGTGCTCATGTGCAGGTGGCAGAGGGAGGAGGATGGGGAAGCCTCCTGCCCAGAGATCCCAGTACAAAGACCCAGGGCTGTGAAAAGCAGGGACAGACACCCCCCAGCCCCACACAGGAAACCACTCCCAGCCCTGTTTCTCAGACAGGGATGTAATCAGAGTGAAGGTAGCAGTAACAGCAAACCCCTTGTGAACAGGCACTGAGAGGCTGCCCTGCTCTGGAGGAACAGGCAGACTGCAGGCAGCACTGGGCTGTAGCTGAGGAGGAGAAACCTCCACCGGCTGGCACTTAGCATAGCAAGCAGCAGGCCTCACACATCTGCCATCTGGCTACTGCTGAGTCTTATGTAAAAAAAAGCAGCCCATGAAGGAATTAATTTGCTAGTGGGAAATTAAGCAGCAAACCACACTCTGCAGCATTGCCTACCAGTGACAAAATATGCTGCCACCTCCTGCATTTGCTTCACAGGCATGGCAGAGCAGCTCCTCCTTCACATTGTCCTCTCAGCCTGCACTTAGCCACTTAACCATCTTACCTCAGTGTTTGCAGGAGTTGGCTGCACGATTCCCCTGCTTTGCAGAGCCTTGTCCTGGCAGGTTGCTTCCCCAAACCAGCTTTCAGTGAGCACACAAATCTTGGAGTCACAGAATCATTTCGGATGTGGAGATGCTGGAGTGTGTCCATAGAAGGGCCACAAGGATGCTCAGAGGGCTGCAGCACCTCTGCTGTGAGCAGAGACTGAAAGAGTTGGGGCTGTGCAGGCTGGAGAAGAGTAGGCTCCCAAGTATCCTTCTTGTAACCTTCTGGGATCTGAAGGGGGCTACAAAAAAGCTGGAGAGGGACTTTTTAGGCTCTTAGGGAGTGACAGGTCTAGGGACAATGTCACAGAGCTAGAAATGGGTAGATTCAGACAAGATGTTAGGAAGAAGTTCTTCACCATGAGTATGGTGAGACCCTGGAATGGTTGCCCAGAGAGGTGGTGGGAGCCTTATCCCTGGAGGCGTTTGCAGCCAGGCTGGATGAGGCTCTGGCCACCCTGCTCTACTGTGAGGTATCCCTGCCCACAGCAGGGAGGTTGGAATTAGATGATCCTTGTGGTCCCTTCCAACCCTGACTGATTCTATGATTCTAAGGTATGTTTTCCAGGCCCTTGAAAGGTTTATTCCAGCCTGGGACCTGTTCATCACGGGCTTAGAGGTGTCTTGGAGAAATGGAAAGCCGCTGAGAGCCACAGCCTGGCTGTGCTGCTTTGCCTTTTGCAGCCACAGGCATGTTGGTGCTGTGCCGGCAGCATGGGACAGCCACCCTCAGCCACACACATCTCAACCAGTGGCAATCACTCAAAAGCAAGCAAAGGAGAATCCTTAATCTGGGGATTATCTGGGGTATTAGACAGGATGATCCTGAAGCATAGGAAATTCTCCAGTGCATCTTTTTCAGCATGTAACAATAGAGGAGGTTTCTCTTCCCACCCCACTTAACCCACCCCTGTGATGGTTTCGGCTCTATATTTCTGCGGTGTTCCCCTCAAGGATTTTACCCAGAACTAAGGGCTGCTTGCAAGGGAATCGACAGCTGCTGAGCAACAAGCCTGCCAAGCAAACTTTGGGAGAGCTACCACAGATCCCTGTGCTGCTGAAGGAAATTCCCATGGCCTTTCAGTCACCTAGTTCAGCACTGATGCAGCCAAGGTGCCAACTTGCCAGATCTAAAGAGCCCCGTCATTATTATTTCTTACTTTTGTATTATTATTTAAATGTTTGGGTTTTTTTTTTTTGCACATGGAACTAATTAATTTCTCCCTGTACTGCTCTATTTTATTTGCAGGGAGCAGAAAGTAGCTGAAGGAACTACGACATGAAGAGGAAAACAGTTTTTGCCCATAAATTAGTTTTCCCTGGCTCCTTTGCTCTCCAAAGCCTGTAAGATAATTGTGGGTTAGGAAGAAATACATCAGTTTGGGATTATGAGTGGATAAAACAGAGTTATCCTCAGGAGCTGATGATTTGTCATTATATATTACAATCCTGAGGATATGAATTTGGGCTGAGGCCGTGGAGGCAAAGTTCAGGAGACCTGGCAAATAACTTAAGAGTGTAAAATGATCATCTTCATCGGAGAACATCACCAGGCAGAGAGGGGAATTAGGGCAAATAAACCCTGCTGATTTATAGGCTACCACAGCACACAGCGATGGAGGAGGAGACAGCAGGCAGGGTTTGATCTGCTTCCCAAGATACTGGGATGTGTGGTGAGCAGACAGAGGATGTGCTTGGTCTGCAGCTCCTGCTTTCCTTCTACCAGACCCACCTCAGTGCAACTAATTCTACAGTTTGCAACATCAGCTTGGCTGCACTGAGCTGCTGGAGACAGAGCCTGTGATGGGAGGCTGCAGGGCATTTGCTGCCAGCCTGGGTGAGCAGCACACCCTCACCAACCTGCCCTGTGGAGGGCCACAGCTGGACACTGCCTCCTGACTGCCTTCCTCATGCTTGGAGGTACTTCAGTAGGACACAAACTTGTTCCTGTAGGTAAGAACTCTTGCTTTACAACTCACTGCTCTTTTAGGCTAGCCAAGAGTTGGAATTGACAGGACCTGGCACAGAACCTTAGGCATGTAGTAGGAAAAAACAGACTTCACATCCCTCTGCAATAAAAGATGACAAGTTAACTGTGCATGGTAAAGCCATTAACATGGACATCTTTCAAGGTTTTTCTTGTTCTGTGATTCTGTGCTGCAAGAGTTGTGAGGCATTGGGACAGGCTGCCCAAGGAGGTGGTGGAGCCACCATCCCTAGAGGTGTTCAAGCAATGTGTGGCCATAGCACTTTGGGACATAATTTAATGGCCACAGTGGTGTTGGGTTGAAGGTTGGACTTCATGATCTTGGAGACCTTTTCTAACCAAAACAATTCTATGGCAATACTACTTACCAGGAGCTTCCAGTTCCACCAAGCGCTTCAGCTCATCACAAGTGGGCAGAAACAGCTAAATATAGAAGAGCTCAACCTAAGTAAGGAAACCCAAACCAGCACCAGTGAGCAATGTTGCAGCAATCATCAAGCATTTGTATCATGAAGTGTTTGTGTTCCCTAGCACCGGGGGGCCAGCAGGCCCCCCGGCCTTTGTAGTCACCACCACCATTCACCCAGTGTGCATCAAGGGTACTCACCAACGGTGTCAGGAGGAGGCTCCTGTGCCCAAATGGGCAAAGTTGGGGCTNAGAGCAAAGTGGCCACAGCTGGGGTGGGAGGAGACTCCAACAGCACCCAGGTGCTGTGAGTTTGGGGGAAAAAAGTTGTGCCTGGCACTTTAGCAGAAAGATCTTGGTGGAATATTAAATTCAGCCTACTCTTAAGATACACAGACTCAATTCGCATGAAAATCAAGGCGAAGGTGACAGGAGAGTGCTGAAGTGGCCTCCTGGGAGCAAAAATGCTTCTGCTGTAGCAGAGGAACTCCACTTACGTTTGATTTGTACCAGGAAAACAAGGGGGGGAGGGGGGGAAATGCATTCAAATAAGAATTGCAGTGGTTAAATGTTTCAGGAGAGAGGGCAAGATGAGAAAAAGAGGAAATACTTCTTTATTTAGATGACAGGGACTGTTTACTTTCTTTAACATTCAAAACAATAATCATCTGTGGCTTTAGAAATTCAAAACAGTTTAAAATTTGTTGCTACTTAATAAAAGTAGTGGAAAGAAGCAGGGTGGAGCCTACGGCAGCTTTCTGCAAGCACAAAGGAAGGATTCATCTAGGACTCCAGACTCGATTCCTGTCTAGCCTAGCTGGACCTTTCTCAGAAGCCCAAAGGAAAAGGACAAGGGACAACAGTCAGAAGCTGCATCATGAGATGTTCCAATCAGATAGAAGGACAAAAAGAGAATTATGCAAAGACCATGGAAAATGTGTGCCAGAAGCCATCCAGAACTCAACTGCTTTAAGATCCTGAACAGTCTGATCTCATTTTGAAGCCCTCAATTTCTTGGAGCAGGAGAATGTGGTGACTTATAAAGCTGCTCCCACCTGAAGTACTTCTATGGTTGCCTCACCTCTTGCTAGCAAAGTGTCTATTTAAAACCAGACACAGTGACAAGACTTTGCTGACCTTGGAAAATGTGTGCCAGAAGCCACCCACATCTCAACTGCTTTAAGATCCTGAACAGTCTGATCTCATTTTGAAGCCCTTGATTTCTTGGGGCAGGAGAATGTGGTGACTTATAAAAGCTGCTCCCACCTGGACTACTTCTATGGTTGCCTCACCTATTGCTAGCAAAGTCTCTATTTAAAATCAGACACAGTGACAATGCCTTGCTGAGGTCAAGAGCAACTCTTTGTCAGGTCAATAGAGCACTGAGAACGGGTCTAAGTGCATTCAAAATTCCCTCTTACCAATAAATCCATTAATTGGCATAATTTTCTCGTTCTCTGCTTAACCTGCTTGCTTTGACAGCTCAGTCTGAGGGCTGGCAGAGTTTGACTCTCAGTGGTGCAGATTTGCAGCTGTTGCAGATGTTTGGTTTTGTCTCACTGCATGCAGCTCGGTAGCTCAAGATCACTTAGTCATTCACCACAAGAAAGATTCTCCAGTCTCTGGGTACCCCAAACAAGCTATTAATGAGACTTACTTTGTGCAAAGGCTTCTTGCACATCTCCTCCCACCCCGGTCAGAGAGTCCTGAGGTGCATGGGTCGGGGTGGAGCAGGCAGAGGCAGACCTGATGGGCATCGGAATGGGTCGACTGATGGTGTGGCTGGGCGAGGAGCGTGGAGAGCCTGCTCCTTGGGTCTGGAAAACAGTCACAGGGGGTTAGGCAGGTCTTTGGAAGAGCCCTGGCCTGCTGTGCTTCTCACCCACCCCCTCAGCTCAGAGGCTCCTGCTGTTTGCAGTCGGCTGGGCCATGTTCACTTTGCTAAGAGAAGCCTCCTGAGGTCAGTCGCTGGTGGACAGCAATGCTCCCATGTAGGAAAATATGAGTCAAGATCTGACTTCCTTTAAGCATGGGAAAATGTCAGGCAGCTAAATGACAACAAATCAGAGTTAGTAACACCAAAGCACTCTGCCCTGCTGCCTCTCTCTCTCTCTGTCCCCCAGTTCACAGAAGTGTTTGATCAAACACAACCACACAGGCTGTGAGAGGGGAAAGATGTTGGCATGGCTGTGGGCCCGGGGACCGAAGCAGCCCCCTGCAGCAGAGCTGTGCTGTGAGAGCAGCTCCCAGCCCTGCCCTCCACCTCCCTGCAGGAGAAGCTCACAGAAGGTCTGAGACTTGCCATAAATAATCCAACTTTCTGATTGTGTTCAGAGCTGGGGAACTATTTAAAGCCGCTACTAAATCATGCACCATTAAACTGCTCGCTCTGCAGGGCACACTCAGGCACTCCCAAAACACTGCGGGGACAGGGCAATAGAAACTCCTGCTAGGGGGGCAGCTGCTGGAAGTGACAATGTTTTCACACCAGCCATAGAAAATGTCATGCTGTTAGCACCTCACAGTCAGTGTCACTTAGCTGAAATCCAAGTGGGCTTTAGAAAAAAAGAGGCACTTTTGCAAACACAGCTGGGAGGGTGACGCCCAGAGATGCACTGCCCTCTCCCTCCACTGCTTCAAACCCCCTGGGAATGAGCATCCACCTAAGGAAAAACAGCTGCTGGAGCACACAGCAAAGTGCACACGGTTTGGGACTGAAAGCCTGGGTTTGGTAGATGCCAAGGATGGAGTTCTTGGATGGAGGTGGTCTGAGTGCTGTTTGAAGGGAACTGCAATGCATGCCCCTGGCTGTTTACAGAGAACAGTAAGATGAGGGCTGGCCCTTCCCTCACCCTGAAGTTATTTTGAGTATCCAGGAGGATTTCTTAACTCATCCCATGGCATTTATTTTGACTCCTGTAGTGACTGCCACTGCAGCCCACTGAGTGCCAGTCTGTGCTGAAAGGACTTTGTGTAGCTGGTCCCAGTGATATAACCACAGCCAGGTCGGCATGGAACTCTCTGAAGGGGCATGACTGAAGCCTTCTCCAAGCTGCTGAGGGCTAGATTCCTTTAGCATCTCATGCTTGGAGGCAATCCTTCAACCATCCTCAATGACAAGGTGGGGGAAGGCCACACCACCATTTCATACTCTTCTGCAGGTATAATAGAATAGAATAGAATAGAATAGAATAGAATAGAATAGAATAGAATAGAATAGAATAGAATAGAATAGAATAGAATAGAATAGAATAGAATAGACAAGGTGGGAGAAGGCCACACCATCATTTCATACTCCTCTGCAGGTATTTTAGAATAGAATAGGAATAGAATAGAATAGAATAGAATAGAATAGAATAGAATAGAATAGAATAGAATAGAATAGAATAGAATAGAATAGAATAGAATAGAATAGAATAGACAAGGTGGGGGAAGGCCACACTATCATTTCATACTCTTCTGCAGGTATTTTAGACTAGAATAGAATAGGAATAGAATACAACAGAAATATAATAGAATAGAAATATAAATAGAATAGAATAGAATAGAATAGAATAGAATAGAATAGAATAGAATAAAATAGAATAGAATAGAATANTCCTTTCTCCTCTCACTTCTTTCCAAGAGGCATTACCACCAGAGATACACCAAGGGCAAATGAGGTTTATGAGGAATAAGCACATTACTGATGGGAGAAGGGAGGATTTAATACTTCTGATTTCTTTAATGATTGTGTTTTAGAAGATTGAAATGATGGATGAAAGGGAAGTTGAATATATACAAGCCAGATGCTCTCTTGTTTCTGGGACTGTCTGAACCCTCTGCAGTGGAAATGTAGATCTCTGTGGTCTTCCAGGGGCAAGGCACAGAGCAAACTGGAGATGCTTCAAGGTCCTTGCGGGTCACACACTCTGCACATCGAGCAGGGGATCTGGGCTCTACAGCTGTCTCCTTTCGTGTCCTGGTGGCGAAAGTTTCCTCCTCTGAGAAACAAATTTGTGAAAGAATTTCTGGTTCCCACCTCCCTCTTTCACTTGCCCTTTTTCTTCATCTCCCCTCTGCCTTTTTCCTTGATTCAGGGGAACACCAACAACAGTGAGAGCTGTGAAAGAAGATGAGGGGGAAAAGTGGACCACATTTGCTTCCTATAGCCAAGGCACATTTAAGGAATGAACTTCAAAACAGGCATTTTATTTACTAAAAATAGCAGATGCCTGCCAGTCCTTCTTTGCTGGAATTTTCCCACTAGAGAAATGTAAAAGCTGCTGCACACCACTTGTTACCCTTGTGCCTGCTCCTCAGCTATGACTGAGATCCTGTGTTTAGAATAAATGGAGCTGTGCTGCTTTGAGGCTAACTGGAATATTCTAATGAGAGAAATCAGATGATAGGCTGTGGAAAGAAAACAATGGAGATGTCCACTTCACTCATAGGTTTACTGAGATGTACAAAAGCAAGGACACAAACCTAGATAAGACAGAGTGTCAGCTGCTCTCTGTCTGTGGAGTCTGAGCTCTCTCTCCCTGGCTTCTAGCTGGATCTGTGTAACCCTTCTAATCAATTCTGCTTCTAACCCCCCTGGCTGATCCTTCCAACTCATCTTGCATGTAAGGCAGATTCTGGGATAAGGAAGAGGCATGGAAAGAAGGTGGGAGGGTGATTGGGAGCCCTCCTGGGGACTCTGATTTCTAGGAGGGACATTGTGTTTCTGTATTACCTTTAACTTGTCTATTTCTGTATCGAGCTGTAAATATTTCTAATGGATTGTAAATATCTGCCTGTATATTTTGCTAAGCTGTGAATACAGAGCTTCATACCGTAACTTCCACCCAGCTGAGTCTAGTCTGGGTGAATACAAATGTGTGTGTGGGGGAGCTAACTTCCAAATCATCACAGGTGTTCTTATCCACAGTTTGCAGTGCAATGGAACGGAGCAAAGCTGGAGGTGGGGAGATTCTGTGTCTCTGTGATAATTTATTCAGCTTTACACTAAGGCAAGGATGAGTTTTTGTTGCATTGTTTTCAATGTCTCGTTGAGAGGTGTCCCTGCCTGTGGCAGAGAGATTGGAGTAGATGATCTCTTAAGGTCCCTTCTAACCTAAGCCCTTCTCTAAGTTCCTCACCGTGAGAGTGGTGAGAGCCTGGAATGGGTTGCCCAGGGAGGTGGTTGGGGCCACATCCCTGGAGGTGTTTGCAGCCAGGCTGGCAGAGGCTGTGGGCAGCCTGATCTAGGGTAGAGTGTCCCTGGACATGGCAGGGGAGTTGGAACTGGCTGATCCTTGTGGTCCCTTCCAACCCTGACTGATTCCATGAAACCCTCTATGATCATCACTAGAGCCTTCTTGGTAAGCTCAGCAGAGAATTCGAGCACCACCAGATTGCTTCCAGAGCTCAGCAGCAGCCTCACCAGCTGAGGACTGAGGCACCACAGATGGCTTCAGCTTTCTATTCTGTACCTGGTTGCAGCTATCGACGTTCTCCTGCCTTCTAGGAAATAAATAAATAAAATATTTCATGCATTTTATTTAACTCATCATTCCTGGCCAGCCTGCCGTGGCTGCTAAGGTAATCCTGGCTGGAGCGGGAAGGATTCCGCGCTAGGAATTGTCAATAAAAAGGATGTAAAAAGGCTCGAAACGAGAAGTGGCATCGCAGGAGCCTGAGCCCATTGCGCCCTCTGCCGGATCGAAGCGGCACGACACGGGCAAAGCTCTGCTCAAGCCGCACCGCACGGCAGGGCTGTGAGAAAAAAAAACCCCAACAACATCATTATCCTTTGTCAGGCAAGGGCAGCAGCGAATTAGAAAGTCCATAAGCATTAGACAAACGAGCAGGCTGCTCATTCCAGCTGAATTCCCGCAGAAATTAATTCAATCCTGTTTCTCTCAAGCGATGGTGAAATGGCATAGCCTAATGGGCATCATCTGATGGAAATGGAGAGTAATTCCTTAGCATCATCACCTGGTATGCAGCAAGGCTATCTGTTCTTGGGGAAAAAAAATAATAATTCATACCTGGTAACAGCTGGAAAATGTGCTTGCACTTCTACTGCCCAGTGAACGTTTGATATGATAGGGAATAGCTGGGAAGCAACACTTGTCAAGTTTGCTGGGGTGGTTTAACCCAAAAGTGAAACAGCCTCTCGCTGCTTGTGGTGGTTTAAGCAGTTCCCTGCCCCCCCACCATTTGAAATAAACCCCGGCTAGGACTCAAAAACACTGGAAGTTGATAAATGAAGCTTTATATTTACAACAATGCACAATATACAAGCAAATATTTACAAGACACAACAGATATTTACAGATACATACAGTGAAAAGGTGATACAGAAACACCACAGCCCTCCCAGAGACCCAAATCCCCAAGAGGGGTAAACCAAACACCCCCTACCACCTTTTCCCCCTTCCCCAATCTTATCTCACCACCTGTTGATGCTGAAGATAAGCTGAGGTAGATCAGCCAGGGGGATTAGTAGCAGGAAAGTAGTTAGTAGAATTACTAAGAATCAGCTATCAAGGCAAAGACAAAGGAGACCATGCAAGAGGAGCAGCCACAGCCAGAGCGGTCAGAAACCATCTGATATCTCATGTTTTGGGTACAACACTTTAAAAAATTTTTTTTTTTCTTTCTCAGTAAAACTCTGGTGAAGTGATACGTTGTGTTTACCTCTCTCAGCCAATAGTCTAATTTCTCACTCAAGTACTCCAATTAGCTCAAACCAGCACACAGCTACATCACTGAGGAACAGGAAACTGAAACAAGGCAACCTCCTGTAATCAGCCTACATCGTTCATGCTCAAGGTTTAAAGAAACACATGACCTTCTGACTTCATTTTTCATTCCCTTCTCTCATAAAGCTGCAAACGTGGACATGCCAAACTAAGCAAATAGAGCACAGGGTGAATTTTCTGTGTGAGGCCAGAGCAAATTAGTGGACAGGGCTTTTCATTCTCCCTCCTTATACTGTCTCGACTGCTACGCATCTTTAGTTTACATTAGCGTTAAACCTCTGATGTCTTCCTAACCTATTTCCTGTTGACACAGAACAGGAGCCTGCACACGGGGAAGTTTCAGCTGCCTGGCTGCAAAAATGATTGTCAACAAAAGAAATCCATAACTGCTGAAACCATCCAGCTCCAACAGCAGGCAAAGTGGCACACGCTCCTCGCTGTTTGTAAAGGCTTAACTATTTCACCTATGAACACCTACAAACAAGTTGATAAAGCTGGCCTGCCTTTTACTATTTTGTTTTGGGTCATTTTGGTAAATATAAGAAATTTTCTGCAGGAAACGTTGCCACTCTGAGTAATTTTCCCAGTTGCAGAAAGATTGCTCTTCAGATACAAACCTGAGAGTAAGTCTAATGAAGAGGTAACCACGTCAGAAGCAGTTTCTGTGCAGTTATGCCCATGGAAACTCACAGTAAATTTACAGAGAGACCAAGATACCTCTGCAAATAGTAAAGTATTAAACCAAACTAAGAATTTCAAACAATTTCTTTGGCTCCAGCCAGAAGAGACAATACAGAGGTTAAATCTGTATTTTTAATTTACTCTGAACCAACACATCAGTGCTGTCATAAAGTTTAGTATTTGATTTCCATTTGCTTTTAAAACTTCTTTTTATCCTCTCCTTCCACAAGGCTCAGTATTTTTTGTTCTTCACACTGTCTTGTACCTTTTCTTCTCCAAAAAACAGTGAAATATTTCTAAGTACACACATTATTAAAAAAANAGAAAGGGAAAAAAAAAAAAAAAAAAAAAAAAAAGCAGAGAGCATTTATAGAATCATAGAATGTTAGAATCTGGAAGGGGCCACCAAAGACCATCCAGTACAACCACACTAACAGTTAAAAACTATTCAAAATTTTTATTTTTCTTATAAAATTTTTCTTATCCCCCATCTCCCTCCTTTTCTCTCTCCTGTCTCCATCCTTTTCCTCTCCATCTTCCTCCATTCAGCAGCACCTTACCTTTTACACTGTGTGTACCCCTCTCCCATCCCACCTTTTAACCTTTTTCCCCCAAACACAGAGCACCTGGGTGCTGCTGAGTCTCCTCCCGCCTCAGGTGTGACCACTTTGTCCTCCCTGCCCACTCCCCTTTATAAGCAGCCCAAGAAAGGCAGAAGCCTCCAGTTTGCCCATTGTGGGCAGAGGGATCCTTCTCCCGACGTTGCTGGTGAGTGCCCCTGGTGCGCACTGGGTGAATGGTGGAGGTGATCCAAAGGCCGGGGGGCCTGCTGGCCCCCCGGTTCACTAAAGCTAGGCTCAATGATTGCTTTAACATCAGTCATGGGTGATGGTTGGGCTTTGTGACTGAGGCTGAGCTTTCTGTGTAGCTGCTTTTTTCTGCTTGTTTAGGAGGAACTTAAGTACATGGCTGAACTGAAAGCTCGTGGGGGTGTAGTGTTGTGTTGCCATAGAAGTGTTCTGGTTAGAAAAGCTGTCTGAAGTCACAAAGCCCAACCTTCAACCCAATACCACCATGTTTTAGAGGTTTGTGGTCACACATTGCTTGAACACTTCTAGGGATGGTGACTCCATCATTTTCTTAGGTAGCCTGTTCCAATGCCTGGCTGCTTCTGCAGCAATAGCATCTCATGTCCATCCCAAACCTCCCCTGGTATAACTCCAGGACACTTCTTTTCAGTCCATCACCCAATATCCTACAGAAAAGACCAGCTCCCATCTTACTGCAATCTCCCTTTATGAAGAGGTATTTAAAGAGAGCAGGACACCTTGAAAAGCAGGGAGTTAACTGTGGTTAAGACTTCTACCATGAAATGATCTGGTCTAATCTATGGGAGCTCAGTGACTCTGTCTTTGAAGCATGCAGACTGAACTTTCCCAGGAGAGGTTGTGCTCCAGTACGGTAAGTGGCAGAGATTTTTATGTGCCACTGGGACCAAATAAGTTTTTCTTCAGTATTGCAGAAGAAAATCTTGTTCCCGTGGCTGTTTTTCTTGTATATTCTTGTCAACTCAACATGTAGCTCTTGCTTTAATTCTCTTCTGGGTAGGAGTGCCTCTAATGCAATAAGGCACCACCTTGATTTTTCCAACATATTAGATGTTGTGGAAACCCCTGCACATTTAAATACTTCATGTTTCCATGACCAGTGCTTGTACAAGGTGGTTTCCAGCACTGGCTGCAGTCAGTATAACAAATTGTCAGGGGCTAGGGACACCAGACCAGTCACCACTCTCCCACATTCTTTGGTGTGGAAGAAATAAGCATAAATTATAAGAAAAAGAGTTATTTACAAGTCTGCATTGTTTGTTTGGCTTCAGGCTGGGAACATAGCATTAGCAGAAGTTTTTCCTCATGACTGCTTTATTTCTGTAGGCACTGAGGCAGCTTGCCCAGGAGGCATATAGCAAATATTGGGCAAAACTGTTGTGTAGTTCTTGAGGATAGGAGAAATTAATATTACAGCCCAGCTGCTGAAAAAAACACCTGGGCCATGGCCTGGCAAAGAGCTCTTCATTATGTGACTGGCTCTTGGCTGCCCCCAGTCTTGGTCCATCTGTTCTTCCTCCACCCTCTTGTGAGCCCTTCAGCTCCCAGTGTCTCCAGTGCTGGTTGCTTATGGACTACTTGATGGCCATGCAGGTTGAAAGACTCTTTAACACTCATTCCAGAATGAGAAATCCATTAAAAGCATTTTGCAGCAGTAGCATTTCTCTAAAAGAGCTAAGAAATCAGGTGGTCTCCTTCTTTGTAGTGGTCTCCATGATGTGTAGTTACATCCTACATGTTTTTATTTATTACATCCCCATTGAAAATGCAGAAGGTCTATGAGTAATTCAGAGAGCCAGCCCCTGGTATTCAGCTGCTGGTCATTTCAGGTAGATCATGGTATTTTCTATATCCAGCAATGAAATGCAAAGCTGCTAGGAAGACATAAAAAAAAAAAAAAAAAAAAAAAAAATTAAAAAAAACCAAACCAAACCCCAAAAAACTTCCAGCATCTTCCTTTTTTGCTCTCATTGCTTTCATTTAATACAGCAAAAAGTAATCGTTATGATCAAAGACTCTCTTTGCTTCTCCCCAGGACTAAAATGTGTTGCAAAGCTTATTTTTTTTTTTAGATCTCGTTTAGCCTGAGGAAGGGCAAATTTGAAAAAAAAAACAAAACAAAACCAAACCAAAACCACAAAAAACCCAAAACCCTTACATTAAAAAAAAAAAAACTAACAACCAAACAACCCAAAACCAAACCCCAGAAAATTAAAACTTTAGTGCATTCAGATTAATGCTTCCTGTGAAATTTTTGCAGGTGAAGCTGAGTTGCTGTTTGTGTGATTCTTTTTGGGCTTAAAACTAGGAAATGGCAAGGAATACAGAAAATGAAAGATAAGTTTCTTTAAGCATGTCTAAGGAGGCTTTAAAATGTGTGTCTGTTTGCCATTCTTTATGCTTATGGAAGCTATCTGAGCATCATTTATTTAGTTTATAAATTTGCCTTTAAAGACCTAATGAGTATCTGATCGCAGATGACTTCTAGGGAATGGGAAGGAATATAGAAAATGAAAGGTAAGTGTCTTTAAGCATGTCTAAGGAGGTTTTAACATTTGTGTCTGTTTGCCATTTTTTATGCTTATGGAAGCTATCTGAGCATCATTTATTTAGTTTATAAATTTGCCTTTAAAGACCTAATGAGTATCTGATCGCAGATAAATTCTAGGGAATGGGAAGGAATATAGAAAATGAAAGGTAAGTTTCTTTAAGCATGTCTAAGGAGGCTTTAAAATGTGTGTCTATTTTCCATTTTTTATGCTTATGGAAGCTATCTGAGCATCACTTATTTAATTTATAAACTTGCCTTTAAAGACCTAATGAGTATCTGATCACAGATGAATTCTATGACCTCCCAATCTCATCTCATTACTAATCTTCAGCCATTTTTTCAGTGGGACCTTCTAACAAGCCTTTGTAATGAAGTGCTAAGCTGTGATGGAGTTGATTTTTCAGCCCCTGCTGAAAAGGATTTCAGAGTGAGTACTATGCACAAGGTACTTCTGATTGGGGTCATGGTTATAATTATTTTATCAACATAATTAAGTCTCAATCAATTGCAGTCACTAAGCACTGCAGTAAACACTGCAGCACGAATAACTACTGAAAGTAACTTAGATAATGCTTCCTGCCAAATTCTACTTCCACCATCAACTCCTCTCAGAAAAAAAAGATATTTTCCTGAGAGGCCTTGCTTGGAAAACAACTTTATTCTTTCTGCTCCTCAAATACAGTAAAATTAAACCTTGCCTGTGGCTAGGCAAGCTTCTGGAATGCTTGTAAGACATTTGTTGTTTGTGTTTACACCACAAGTCAATAAAAAAGGCAGGCATTGTTAGAGCACAAACAAATAAAAATAACTTTTCCTGCCCACTTTTTTTTCCTCAGGTGTTTGTTTCAGAGGCTGCCACTCAAACACCTCCGTTTCGAATCCTGCTCTCCTATGCCCGCATGAAGCCGATCAGAAGGCTGAAATGCAGCCCACGAAAAATGTCACTCAGCTGGAAGAATTCAGCATTTGGTCTTTTCCTCTGATTCATGCTGGGAGGAAAGTGTGTAGTTTTACAAAATAAAAAGGTATTTAAATGGTGACGGGGGGGAAAAAAAAAGCCTCTATATTTAATCTCAGGGGGAAAAAAAAAAAAAAAGGAAATGACAAGACATAAAACAAAACAAATAAAAAAATACCAAGCAATTCTGGAAGTTAGAAAAGGAAAGGATTTGCATGATTTTAGTGATCAGTCCCTCTGCTCTCTGGTTTTATAAGACTGATTTCAGTGCATTATATTGTAACAGGTATCAGATCCCTGATGCATCTTCATGGAAATATTTGTTTTTAACCTTACAA
>VWZI01020607.1:20989-31649 GCA_013396835.1 Psilopogon haemacephalus | reverse complement strand
ACGAGAGAGACAAGGTGGGTGTGGGGGGGGGGGGGGAAGTACAGAAAAACAGATTTAAAAAGGAAAAAACCCAAAAAGCAATGAACAGCAGAGGGCAAAAATATTTTTAAAGCCCAGAGATGTGGCTGGAGGTCACAGAATCAAAGAATGAAGCAGATTGGAAAAGACCTTTCAGATCATCGAGTCCAACCTATCAGCTGACACCTTCCAATTAACTAAGCCATGGCACTAAGTGCCTCATGTAGCCTCCTTTTGAACACCTCCAGGGATGGGGACTCCACCACCTCCCTGGGCAGCCCATTCCAATGCCAATCACTCTCTCTGCCAACAACTTCCTCCTAACATCCAGCCTGACCCTGCCCTGGCACAGGTGGAGTGTGCCTGGCAAGCACTCAGCAAACACCAACAGCAGCACATGTCCAAAATAGGCAGAATCACAGAATGGTTTAGGTTGGATTGGGAGCTCAAAGCTCATCCAGTTCCAACCCCCCTGTGCCATAGGCAGGGACACCTCCCACTAGAACAGGTCACTCAAGACCTCATCCAGCCTGGCCTTGAACACCTCTAGGGAGGGAGCAGCCACAACCTCCCTGAGCAATCCTTTCCAACAACTGATACCCACAAAGGTAAGAGAGTGAAATGCTGAGGTACTCAGCATGGCCTGGCACACAGCAGTTGAGAAGTCCCTTAAGGGCAGTGCTGAGATGAAAAATGTGTTGGGGGGGTTAAAAGGAGCTTCCCCAGTACAACTTTGCATTCTGTGCTCCACAACCTCCCTGGGCAACCTGTGCCAGTCTCTCACCACCCTCACTGCAAACAACTTCCTCCCAACATCCACTTTCCATCTCCCCTCTAACACCTTAAACCCATTGCTCCTCATCCTCTCATTACAAGACCTTGTCAATGGTTCCTCCCCAGCCCTCCTGGAGGTCCCTCCAGATCCTGCAAGGCCACTCCAAGGTCTCCTGGCAGCCTTCTCTTCTCCGGGCTGCAGAACCCCAACTCTCTCAGCCTGTCCTCCCAGCAGAGCTGCTGCAGCCCTCTCACCATCTTGGTGGCCTTCTCTGCACTGCCTCCAACACTTCCATGTGCTGCTTGTGTTGGGGGCTGCAGAGCTGCAGACAGTGCTGCAGGTGGGGTGTGAGGAGAGCAGAGCCAAGGGGCAGAATCCCCTCCCTTGCCCTGCTGCCCACAGCTGCTCTTGCTGCAGCCCAGCACACAGTTGCTGTCTGGGCTGCATTCACACTGCAGCCTCATCTTGAGCTTTGCATCACCCCAGACCCCCAGGTCCTGTTCCTCAGGGCTGCTCTCCAGCTCATGTTGAGCTTTTCATCACCCCAGATCTCCAGGTCCTGTTCCTTCAAGGCTGCACTCACACTGCAGCCTCATTTTGAGATTTGCATCACCCCACACCCCCAGGGCCTGTTCCTCAGGACTGCTCTCAGCCATTCCCCACCCAGCCTGGAGCTGTGCTTGGGATTGCACCCACCCAGCTGCAGGACCTTCCACTTGGCCTTGATGAATGTCATGAGGTTGTCCTGAGCACAGCTCTGCAGCCTGTCCAGGTCCCTCTGGAGCTATTTGAAAGCTGTGTGGATGTGGTGCTGAGGGGTATGGCTTAGCAGTGGACTTGGTAGTGCTGGGTTAAAGGTTGTGCTTAGCTTTAAAGGTCTTTTCCAGCCTAAACAATTCCGCAGTTTGGTGGTTCCACATTGACTCACTGCCTGCTCCTCTGAGCTGCCTAGACCCTAGCGGGCAAAGCCTCTCCCACAATGCCAACACAGGAGCATGAAGGGTGACTGGAAGGGACCTGTGGAGATCATCCAGCTCAACCTCACCTAGCTAAAGCTTGGGCACTCACAGCAGCTTGCCCAGGAACACAATATCTGGGCACAGCCTGAGCTTCCCTCCCTTTTGCTAAGCAATTATCACAAGGTTCTGCAGAAGGTGCTTTAAAATAAGCACTGGGGGGAAGTTGGGGGAGGGAGTGATAAAATGAGGTTCAAATCCAGAGCTCAGTCTTGGAGTGATGCTGGAGCTGGCTGGGGAGGAAGCACATCAGCAAGAGCTGTGCCTGAAGGCAAGGTGCTCCTTGGGGAAAAGCCTTGCATCCACTGCTTCTCTATAAATGGGCTTCAGAGGAGAGAACATCCATGGCCTGCAGGGGTTTGCTCTGTCAGCCCTGCTGATGCTTGCTCCTGAAGGTCTGGTGCGAAACAGCAGCACCGTGGTGGCCTCCACATCAAATGCTTCGTGCCCTAAGAGAGGACAATCACAGAATCCCCAAGTTCTCAGCAAGGTGAGGGGTTGGAAGGGAGCTCTGGAGATCAGCCAGCAGGAGAACACAGAATCACAGCAACACCCAAGCTGGCAAAGCCTCTCAGCATCACCAAGTCCAACCTACCACCCTGCTCTACAAGGTTCACCTGCAACCATATCCCAGGTTGGAAGAGACCTCCAAGCTCATCCAGTCCAACCTAGTACCCAGCCCTAGCCAATGAACCAGACCATGGCACTGAGTGCCCCATCCAGGCTTTGCTTCAACACCTCCAGGGATGGGGACTCCACCACCTCCCTGGGCAGCCCATTCCAATGCCAATCACTCTCTCTGACAACAACTTCCTCCTAACACCCAGCCTGGACCTGCCCTGGCACAACTTGAGCCTGTGTCCCCACCTGGCTACAACCTCCCTCCAGACAGCTGCAGAGAGCAATGAGCTCTGCCCTGAGCCTCCTCTTCTGCAGGCTGCACACCCCCAGCTCCCTCAGCCTCTCCTCTTGGGGCTGTGCTCCAGGCCCCTCCCCAGCCTTGCTGCCCTTCTCTCAACACCTTCCAGCACCTCAGCATCTCTCTTCAATTCAGGGGCCCAGAACTGGGAACAGCACTCAAGGTGTGTGCTGAGCAGTGCTGAGCACAGGGGCAGAATAACCTCCCTGCTCCTGCTGCCCACACTGCTCCTGCTCCAGCTCAGGATGCCATTGGCTCTGCTGCCCACCTGGGCACACTGCTGCCTCATCTTCAGCTCCTCTCTCCCAGCACCCCCAGGTCCCTCTCTGCCTGGCTGCTCTCAGCCACTCTGTCCCCAGCCTCTAGCACTGCCTGGGCTTGTTGTGGCCAAAGTGTAGAACCCTGCACTTAGCCTTGTTCAATCTCATCCCATTGGCCTCTGCCCACCCATCCAGCCTGGCCAGGTCCCTCACAAACCCCCTCCAGACCAAAGTGAAAAAATGAAAGCTCTGCTTAGCAAAGCTAAGCCTCCAAACCCTCAGCCCCACAGAGTGGAATCCTCTCAAGCTCTCCTGCTCCAGCACTCCACAACAGCCTGCCAAAACCTTTGCCAAGATCCACCTGCCTTTAAACCATCCTCCTTGCAACCATGGCAAGGGATTTGCTCCCCTAAACCCAGGTTCCTGTTAACTAAGAAGCTCATTAATGCACTTTGCCTTCAGCTCTGCTTGATGGGCTTCAGGGATGCATTTCTTTCTTTTTCCCAGAAACACACTTTCTGTCCCCAAAGTGCTGTTGCTGAGTCACTTTTTAGTGCCACCATCTGGCTCCCTCCCCATTCCCCCCAGATGGCTGTGAGAGGAGAAGGAGGGGGGGAGTGAGGGATTAGCAAACAAACAAACAAAATTCCCAGCTCTGGTAGTGGGAACATCACCCAGACACAGGGGTGAGGCTGGCTGAAAGTTACCCATGGCACAGTAATGTACCCTGGGGGCCAAGAGGGCCAAGGGGATCCTGGGCTAGATTAGGAAGAGTGTGTCCAGCAGATCAAGAGAGATTCTTCTCTTCTACTCTGCCCTGCTGAGACCTCATCTTGAGCACTGCCTTCAGTTTTGAGCTCCTCAGGTTCAAAGGGACAAGGATCTGCTGGAGAGGGTCCAGGGGAGGGCTGTGAGGATGCTGAGGGGACTGCAGCACTGCCTGGGGAGGAGAGGCTGAGGGACCTGGGGCTGCTTAGGCTGCAGAAGAGAAGACTCAGAGGGGATTGAATCAATGTTTCTAAATCTCTGAGGGCTGGGGGTGAGGAGCTGGGGACAGGCTCTGCTCACTGCTCCCTGGGATAGGCCAAGGAGCAATAGATGGAAGCTGCAGCACAGGAGGTTGCAGCTCAACACAAGAGGCAACTTCTTGCTTGTGTGGGTCCCAGAGCAGTGGCACAGGCTGCCCAGAGAGGTTGTGGAGTCTCTTTGGCTGGAGCCTCTGCAGACTCTGTCTGGATGTGTTGCTGTGTACCCTGAACTAGATTGTCTGCTCCTGCTGTGGCAGGGGAGGTTGGACTGGATGAGCTCTTTGGGTTCCTGCCAACCCCTGACATTCTGGGAGGCTCTGACATGTGGATGTTCAGCCTGGAGAAGAGGAGGTTCAGGGCAGACGTCATTGTTCTACAGCTACCTGAAGGGAGGTTGTAGCCAGGTGGAGTTGTGGGCAGCTCATGGTGAAGGCTCTCATGCTCAACAACTTCCTCCTCACATCCAATCTGAATCTCCCCACCTCCAGCTTTGCTCCACTCCCCCTAGTCCTGTCACTACCTCGCAGCCTCAAAAGTACCTCCCCAGATTTTTTGTAGCCCCCTTCAGATCCTGGAAGGCCACAAGAAGGTCACCTGGGAGCCTCCTCTTCTCCAGCCTGCACAGCCCCAACTCTTTCAGGCTGTGCTCACAGCAGAGCTGCTGCAGCCCTCTCAGCACCCTCGGGGCCCTTCTCTGCACACCTCCAGCATCTCCACATCCCTCTTGTCCCAGGGGCTCCAGCACTGGATGCACTACTCCAGGTGGGCTCTCAGCAGAGCACAGCAGAGGGGCACAATCACCTCCCTGGCCCTGCTGCCCACACTGCTCCTGCTGCATGATTGGACTCTACGATCTTGGAGGTGTTTTCCAATTTGAGAATCATAGAATCAGAGTCATAGAATGGTTTAGATTGGAAGATACCTCAAATCTCATCCAGTTCCAACCCCCTGCCATAGGCAGGGACAATTCTCACTAGAACAGGTTTCTCAAGGCCTTATCCATCCTGGACTTCAACACCTCCGGGGAGGGACCAGCCACAACCTCCCTGGGCAACCTGTGCCACTGTGTCACCATCTTCACTGTAAAGAACTTCCTCCTAACATCCACTTTCAATCTCCCCCCCAGACACTTTAAACATATTCCTCCTCATCCTGTCATTACAAAACCTTGTCAATAGTCCCTCCCCAGACCTCCTGGAGCCCCCTTCAGATATTGGAAGGCCACTCCAAGGTCTCCTGGCAGCCTTCTCTTCTCCAGGCTGCACAGCCCAAACTCTCTCAGCCTGTCCTCACAGCAGAGCTGCTGCAGCCCTCTCAGCTGCATCTTGGTGGCCTCCTCTGCACTGACTCCACCACTTGCATGTGCTGCTTGTGCTGGGGGCTGCAGAGCTGCAGACAGTGCTGCAGGTGGGGTGTGAGGAGAGCAGAGCCAAGGGGCAGAATCCCCTCCCTTACCCTTCTGCCCACAGCTGCTCTTCTGCGAGGCTGTGATTCTGTCAGCTGCAGCCTCTGTGCCAAGCTGGACCTCCTCCAGCCTCAGCACCTTTCACCCTGCAGCTGGAACTCAGCATCCCTCCTCACCCTGCCCTGCCATCTGCCCTGCCCTGGGAAGGGAGGGAACAGGAAGACCTCTTCCCTTGCCATCTCACAGCATCAAGGGGCTGTGACAACCCTTGGGAAGGTGCTGCAAAGAGGCTCCTCAAGGGAGCATCTCGCCAACTCCAGACTCTCAGGCTCCGAGGTTTCACCCAGCAATCATTTCATCCCGCAGCCACAGCTCGCTGCCTTTCCTTCCCCCCTTCCCCAGGAGAGGGGCCATAAAGCAAGGCAAACGTGGGCTCCCAGACAAGGATAATTGTTGTAAATTGCCAGGAAAAAAAAGCAGAGATCCTTCAGGTAATTGCACGACGCAGGCGAAGCTCTCCCATCCATCATCCCCCCTCCTGCCGGCAGGGCTCCGCCGGCAGCGGCAGCTGCGCCAGGCAATTTGGGAGCTAGAGGGAGGTGTGAAACCAATTAGGACCACGGCAGGTTTAACATCTGCAGCAGGTGACACCAGAGCTGCTGGCAGGCAGCTTCCCTTCTCCGAGCAACCATAGCATCATAGGATCATAGCATCATAGAATCTTAGCATCATAGAATCTTAGCATCATAGTATTGTAGGATCATAGCACCAGAGGATCATAGCATCATAGGATCATAGAATCATAGCATCATAGAATCTTAACATCATAGTATTATAGGATCATAGCATCAGAGGATCATAGCATCATAGGATCATAGGATCATAGAATCTTAGCATCATAGTATTACAGGATCATAGCATCAGAGGATCATAGCATCATAGGATCATAGGATCATAGAATCTTAGCATCATAGTATTATAGGATCATAGCATCAGAGGATCATAGCATCATAGTATTATAGGATCATAGCATCATAGAATCAGCATCATAGAATCTTAGCATCATAGTATTATAGGATCATAGCATCATAGGATCATAGAATCATAGCATCATAGTATTATAGGATCATAGCATCATAGAATCAGCATCATAGAATCTTAGCATCATAGTATTATAGGATCATAGCATCATAGGATCATAGAATCATAGCATCATAGTATTATAGGATCATAGGATCATAGAATCATAGCATCATAGAATCTTAGCATCATAGTATTACAGGATCATAGCATCAGAGGATCATAACATCATAGGATTGTAGAATCATTGCATCATAGCATCATAGGATCATAGCAGTGTGGTGGAGGAGAAGCTGAAGATGAGGCAGCAGTGTGCACTTGCAGGGCAGAAAGGCAAGCAGAGGCTGGGCTGCAGCAGGAGCAGTGTGGGCAGCAGGGCCAGGGAGGTGATTCTGCCCCTCTGCTGTGCTCTGCTGAGAGCCCACCTGGAGTAGTGCATCCAGTGCTGGAGCCCCTGGGACAAGAGGGATGTGGAGATGCTGGAGGTGTGCAGAGAAGGGCCCTGAGGATGCTGAGAGGGCTGCAGCAGCTCTGCTGTGAGCACAGCCTGAAAGAGTTGGGGCTGTGCAGGCTGGAGAAGAGGAGGCTCCCAGGTGACCTTCTTGTGGCCTTCCAGGATCTGAAGGGGGCTACAAATAAAGCTGGGGAGGGACTTTTTAGGGTGTCAGGGAGTGAGAGGACTTGGGGGAATGGAGCAAAGCTGGAGGTGGAGAGATTCAGATTGGATGTGAGGAGGAAGTTGTTGAGCATGAGAGTGGTGAGAGGCTGGAATGGGTTGCCCAGGGAGGTGGTGGAAGCCTCATTCCTGGAGGTGTTTTTGGCCAGGCTGGCAGAGGCTGTGGGCAGCCTGCTCTAGGGTAGGGTGTCCCTGGGCATGGCAGGGGGCTTGGAACTGGCTGATTCTTGTGGTCCCTTCCAACCCTGACTCATTCTATGATTCTGTGATTGTTTGATTCTATGATTCTATTATTCTTTGATTCAATGATTCTGTGATTTTGTGATTCTGTGATTCTTTCATCCTATGATTCTATTAAATCCTCCTGTTTTCATATTCCCACTCCTAGGCAGCCCAGCCCTGCTCTGGTATCATGGAGCAGGAAGATCCCTCATGGCATCTCTTTGTGGAGAATCCATGGATGACATCTCTGAAGCCAGCTCCTGGCTCAGTAGCCCCTCAGACAGATGTGACCATGCATCAAGGTTACAGAGTCCTCTTCCACTCTGCCTGCAGGCCTGGGGCTCACAGTTAACAAATGGACTTGTGATGAGGGGAGAATCAATAGCAGCATGTGAGGGGTGTCTGTGTGGCCAGGACAAAGAGGACATGCATGAAGGACATGGAAGTGTTGGAGCCAGTGCAGAGGAGGCCACCAAGATGCTGAGAGGGCTGCAGCAACTCTGCTGTGAGGACAGGCTGAGAGAGTTGGGGCTCTGCAGCTTGGAGAAGAGAAGGCTGCCAGGAGACCTTGGAGTGGCCTTGCAGGATCTGAAAGGGGCTACAGAGGGGCTGGGGAGGAACTATTGACAAGGTCTGGTAATGACAGGATGAGGAGGAATGGGTTTAAAGTGTCTGGGGGGGAGATTGAAAGTGGATGTTAGGAGGAAGTTGTTTGCAGTGAGGGTGGTGAGACACTGGCACAGGTTGCCAAGGGAGGTTGTGGAGCACAGAAGCACAGATTGAGTGATCCCATTCTGTGCTTCTGTGCTCCACAGCCTCCCTGGAGGTGTTCAGGACCAGGTTGGATGAGTGATCAAAGATCTCTATTCTGTGCTTCTATGCTCCACAACCTCCCTGGAGGTGTTCAGGACGAGGTTAGATGAATCCTTGAGTGACCTGTTCTAGTGGGAGGTGTCCCTGCCTATGGCACAAGGTGGCTGGAGCTGGCTGAGCTTTGAGCTCCCTTCCAACCTCAGCCACTCCATCATTCCATGGTTCTGTGTTGTAGCTCTGAGTTGCACCTTCCCTCACACCCAGGCTGCACAGAGGAGGTTACAGAGCATGACAAATTGTTTCTGGGCAGCACTGATCTGGGAAGCATGGTGGTGGAACATGCAGACAAGGCTCACAGTGCTTGCTGCAGGGCAGGATGACTAAAAGGACAGGAGGAAATGTGGAATAATCCCTGAAGAGAGTGTGACAGGTATTTCTGGATGGCAACAACAGCAGCAAAAGTGAACATTTACATCCTCTGTGCACACCTCTGGGGTGAGTTATGGCAACAATTAGGTTCAATCCAGGCCCTGACAAGCAGAGGAAGGTGATGAAGGGAGCCACTGCCACATAGAAAGAGACAAAATACCCAACCTGGGGCAGAAATGTGGCATCTGTGGCTGATGATGGACAGGAGAGCTCAGACAAGCTGACTGTAGAGCACAGGGGCAAATGGAGACAGAGCAGGGCTGGAGATAGAGGCATAGAATGGTTTAGGTTGGAAGGGAGCTCAAAGCTCATCCAGTTCCAACCCCCCTGTGCCATAGGCAGGGACACCTCCCACTAGAACAGGTCACTCAAGGCCTCATCCAACCTGGTCCTGAACACCTCCAGGGAGGTTGTGGAGCACAGAAGCACAGAATGGGATCAAAGATGCTATGCTTGTGTCCTTCACAACCTCCCTGGGCAACCTGTGCCAGTGTCTCACCACCTTCACTGCAAATAACTTCCTCCTAGCATCCAGTTTCAGTCTCCCCTCTGCCAGTTCAAACCCATCCCTCCCCCTGCTGGCATCCCAGACTCACAGGATGTCAGGGGTTGGAAGGGACCCAAGGAGATCATCAAGTCCAACCTCCCTGCCAGAGCAGGACCAGACAATCCAGCTCAGGTCACAGTCATTACAAGACCTTGTCAATAGACCCTCCCAAGCCCTCCTCTAGGACACCTTCCAGATCATAAAAGGCCACTCCAAGGTCTCCTGGAAGCCTTCTCTTCTCCAGGCTGCAGAGCCCCAACTCTCTCAGCCTGTCCTCACAGCAGAGCTGCTGCAGCCCTCTCACCATCTTGGTGGCCTCCTCTGCACTGCCTCCAACACTTCCATGTCCTCCTTGTGCTGGGGGCAGGAGCAGATTAAGGCAAGTGTTGTGGTGATCCTTGACTCAGATCCCATAGAATCTGCCAGGTTGGCAGAGACCTCATAGATCATCCAGTTCCAACCTAGCACCCAGCCCTAGTTAGTGAACCAGACCATAGCACTGAGTGCCCCATCCAGGCTTTGCTTCAACACCTCCAGCCATGGGGACTCCACCACCTCCCTGGGCAGCCCATTCCAATGCCAATCACTCTCTCTGCCAACAACTTCCTCCTAACATCCAGCCTGGACCTCCCCTGACACAGCTTGAGGCTGTGTCCCCTCCTTCTGTCCCTGGGTGCCTGGCAGCAGAGCCCAACCCCACCTGGCTACAACCTCCCTGCAGGTAGCTGCAGAGAGCAATGAGGCCTGAACATGCTGGAGGTGTGCAGAGAAGGGCCATGAGGATGCTCAGAGGGCTGCAGCACTTCTGCTGTGAGCACAGCCTCAAAGTAAAGAGTAGACCTGGCTGTGGAGTGCACTGAGCTTGAAGTGGTACTTCACAGAATCATGGAGAGGCAGAATGCTTTAGGCTGGAAGGGAACTTTAAAGGTCATCTAGACCAACCCCCTCAGAGTAAGCTGGGACAGCTGCAACTAGAGCAGGTTGCTCAGAGCCTCAAACAACCTGACCTACTTCTCTGGTGCTCTTCCTCACAGTAGCATTCTTGGTCAAGCTCCTGGCTCAAGGGCAGGAAGAAGAACAAAAAAAAAAAAAAAAGAAGGATGCTGAAGTTCCTGGAGCAGCTCTGTGAGGAGGAAAGGCTGAGAGACCTGGGGCAGCTGAGACTGGAGAAGTGCAGCCTGAGAGGGCATCTGATCAATGCTCAGCAAGAGCTGAAGGATCTGCCTGGGGGCAAGAGGATGGGGCCAGACTCTTGTCAGCAGTGCCCAGCAATCAGACAAGAGGTAACAGGGACAAACACAGAGCCAAGATGTACTCCTGAGGATGAGGAGAGACTTGAGGCACATGAGGCAACTTCATGAGCTTCAACAAGGCCAAGTGCAAGGTCCTGCAGCTGGGTTGAAGCAATGCCAAGCACCAATCCAGGCTGGGCAGGGAGTGGCTGGAGGGCAGGCCCGAGGAGGGGGGCTTGG